>JASANF010016141.1:0-25880 GCA_030248245.1 Trissonchulus sp. WLG1_4
GTAGTATAAATTGAGAGTCAAGAACAAAAAATTTGACAAAATTTTGCTAAATTTTAAAAACTTTTCGACAGATCACTCAAACGCACAAGTATAACTACTACTCAAATTATCAAATTATCGGCTTGATATTAGTGGAAGCACACAGTGTGTGCATACACAAGTGGAGGGGAAGTTTCTCATCATTGAAGTTGCGTGAAGACACGTACTAAATGTGTGATGTGAAATGTTTAGAAATATATCTTAATTTTCGCCTACAAAAACATTCTTGCAACAATGTGTTCGTTAACACAAGAGTTGGGCATTGCTCGTTACAGGCAGAATCGACGCAGATCAAAACTTCCGATCCGCGACCCAACCCAACGTCCCAACCCGCAGTTTGACACTTGTGGGTAACGCACGATCCAACCCGCGCCGTCATAGTCGACCCACGACCAACTTTGACCCACCATTTTAAGATACGGTACCTGGTGATTGATCGTTTTTAGCTGATACCCCTGTACGATTTGCACAGTGTACCTACATTGTTCACATTGTAACCTACTTTTACCGAATGGTACCCAAATTTAAGTACCCAGATTGGATTGAACAGGTGAAAAATTTTTCAGAATTCGCCAGTTTGACAAAATGCAGCTACCCGCGCAGCCTGAAATCTGTACCCGAGGGTTGATCCTCGGCTCAGATTTTCCGATCCTACCCAACCCAGTGGGTATCCATCCGCGACCTGCGGTAGTGACCCAAAAATTTCAAGACATTTTCATTCTCCATTTAACAAAATTTTTGG
Source organism: Trissonchulus sp. WLG1_4 (assembly GCA_030248245.1). Lineage (NCBI taxonomy): Eukaryota > Metazoa > Nematoda > Enoplea > Enoplida > Ironidae > Trissonchulus > Trissonchulus sp. WLG1_4. Next base: position 782 of record JASANF010016141.1, read on the forward strand.
TCGTGGGATTGTCTAACTTAAACTAGCTCTCATTGCAAAAATGCCGTCTTATCATTTATATACAAACGTATTAAATTTTTTAAGCAATATATATACTCATTATAATAAGTTATACCAAGAGTACATAACAGGGAAGAGTATGACACTCTTCCCTATCCTAGCTAATCGGCCCGGACGATGCTCCGGCCGAAATAGCGCTTTTACGCCTTGATTTCAGGGGGGGGGGTGCCCCCCCTCGAATCAAGACATGTCTTGATTTCAGGGGGGGAGGTACCCCCCCTCGTTTCAGCACACTGCCAGCGCAAATTCGGTGGTGTCTTGATTTCAGGGTCCATGCTGGCACGTGTGCTGAAACGAGGGGGGGTACCCCCTGAAATCAAGACATGTCTCTGACTTAGGGGGGGGGACCCCCCCCCCTGAAATAAAGGCGTAAAAGCGCTATTTCGGCCGGAGCATCGTCCGGGCCGATTAGCTAGGATAGGGAGGAGTGTCAAACTCTTCCCTATTATGTACTCTTGGTTATACTTAACAATATTTCTACAAAAAATGAGATTTTTTAGCTTTCATCAATGTTACACAATTTTGAATCATTAAATTTGTTAATCAATTATATATTTCATTAATTTTTTTAAGCAATATATTTACTCATTATAATAAGTTATACTTAACAATATTTCTACAAAAAAATGAGATTTTTTAGCTTTCATCAAGGTTACACAATTTTGAATTCGATGATCGGATCGGCGGATCGGATCGGATCGACCGATCCGGGCCTGGATCGGATCGGATCGGATCGGATCGCCAATCAAGCATCCGGATCGGATCGGCATCAAAATTTCGGACCGATCCGATCCGATCCACATCACTAGTGCTAACTATTAAATTAAACACTAATAATTAACATTTTAGTTTTTTGAAGAAAACAGTTATGCTAATAATTACAAGGCATGCATTTTTAGACTTTAGTTTATTTTTCTGTTTTTAGGTCACATCTGTAGATACAAAAGGACAGAAAGTGATATATAACGGCGGTGAACTTCCCTATAAATACTTAGTCATAGCCACTGGCGGATCGTAAGCTTTGAGCTATTCATTCTATTCATTTTTGAGCTATTCATTCATGTTTTGAGCTATTCATTCATGACGTAGGAAGGTTTGTTTTGAACCTGTGAACTCATGTTGTTTTAAGTAAGCTGGAAGCACAGCCGATTTCAATTTTTACAGACTTAACGATCAACTTCCAATTTACTTACTGCCCTCGCAGGTGTTTTTATCAAGCTTCTTGCTCACGTGGAAGAAAAAAGTTAAAAAATGCTGGCATTGGGCTGTGCTTTTTTTACGAACGCGTTTGCCAATTTTATAGGCAATTCGCACAGATAATATCTACTACGGTATTGTTTTACAGAGGCAGAAAACATTACTATTAGATTCAAAAATAACCTCTTTTGACTGAGGAGGTATCCGTAAACATTAGTGAATCACTAATATATAGTGAGTTAAAATACACAAACTTACTTGACGTGTTTCAAGGCAGAATTTATTTTTCTCGATTACTTGAATGGAAATTGGAGATATTCCGGTCGATTCATACTTACAGACTTATTACGTCCGTTCATATTATACGAAACAATTAAGCTACTAAAAAAGTTTTGTCATTGTAGGTTAGTCGACGTCAGTCTTTATGAGCAAGAGTACATAATCGAGTCCTTGTTATGTACTCTTGTTATTAGTGATTGCCAATAATTAGTGTGTTGCAGCCCTCGCACTTTCAACTCTCCAGGCAGTGATCTCAAGAACGTCTTCTACTTACGCACTCCCGAAGACGCCCGGTCTATCAGCGCCAGTGCTGCTGGCAAAAACGTGGTCATATTTGGGTCTTCCTTTATTGGTTGGTTGCGCACTTGTAGTTAACATTCATAGCACCAAGAGTACATATTACATAATAGCAATAGGAAGAGTATGACACTCTCCGGATTAAGTCTTGGAGTACCCAGTCTCAAAACCGCACAAAAAAGGGCTTTTTTTTGGCACCACATTGGACGCAAGTGCCATTGAGAGTGTCATCTCTTGATAGCATTGTATTACATATTACATAAGAATACATATTTTTTACATTTTAGTGTATACAGTTACTCCGTGTATGTAGCGAAGAAGTTGTCTGTTTTTGCCCGATTGTAGTCAGTTTCGTGTAGCTTCGTCCGTTATTGAGAGCAATTATACACCGTTGTAAATCAGTTACACAAACACGCACCGGAATTCAAAATTTAGGGGGCCTCTGATCAAATTTTGACGTTTCTCGCTGGTCAATGCAATAAATTTTGAAAATGTTCGAAATGCAATTTTACCCAGTCCTGTCCAGAATTCTGAGACCTTCCTATCGTGCGAACAAACTGGTACTTTTGCTGACAAATAGTATGAGCTGTACCTCTTGAGGCGATTAGGTGCAAAATAGGACAGTAAAGTTTTTTGTTTTCAGGTATGGAGGAGGCATCGTCTCTGTCCAAGAAAGCAGCCTCAGTGACAGTTATCAGTTCATCCAAAATGCCTTTTGATAGAGTTCTGGGACCTCAAGTTGGAAGAGCACTGCAACAAGTACGTCTCAATTACTGTTCTATTTTTCAAATTTCGCGAGTGTCATTTAGAAATGTGCCCACACAACAAAACAAACCCAACAAAAACAACCAAACACACACCACAACCCCCCCCAAACAAAAACCACACAACAACCCCCCAAAACAACCACCCAAACAACCAAAATATCTGGCATTTTGCTAAAATTTTCCGACCATTGCCAAATATGGTAATATTATGGCCCTGCGGGAATGAAGCAGCTCTTGAAGTTTGTTCATTCCCACAGGGTCATTAATACCATATCCGGCCCCAGAAATGATAGGTCGCAAGAAAAGTACCGGATATAGGATTTGGTCCTTTGATTTGCTATCCACACAACTACAAACGACTTATACAAAAAGCAGAATCCAGAAACAAAGTCTGACCAAAAATGTTACAGAGCCCTGAGACGAAACAGATGCCGTGATTTTTGAAACTAGTCATTGCTGTATATGCTCTTGGTGATTGAAATTAGTTATTCGGTAATGAAATCACGTGTTTCGTTTTCTTTCGCATTTTTGGTCAGGCTTTGGTGATCCGAAACTGCTATACAATTTAAATCCCTTCAAATCAAACTATTAAATATTAAATATTCAATAATTAATAATGAAATATTGCAGATTATTAAGTACTCAGTTTCAATTTTAAATCTCACCAATGCCGGCCACACAGACGTCTGCTTCGACTTCGGAGCCGTCAGTCAAAATAACCCGACTCAATTCTCCCTCAGAGTTGCCACGGAATTCGCGCAGACTTTGATTCATCATGAATTTCACATTGTTGGATTCGTAAAACTAAAAACAGACGTTTTTTAAGTAAATAAATAATTACGCATACGAGCTGGTATGGTGAATTATAAAAAAAATTCGCTAAATGGCCAGAAATGTTTATATTAGTAATGGAATTGTATATTAACAGCTGGTTGTCAATTTGGTAAGACGTTTAGGTCTCGATTCGTGTCAAGCCCGCTTCTCACTTGTCCTTAAAGACACAGAGACGAGGAAAAGGACATTCGATCGGCTGTGTTGTAAAAAATGAAAGCAGCATCTCGACTAATTTTGCAATTCAGAAGCGTTCTGTTTTGCTTGAATATCAACTTGAATGCAGTAAACGACACATTTCTAAATGACACTCGCGAAATTTGAAAAATAGAACAGTAATTGAGACGTACTTGTTGCAGTGCTCTTCCAACTTGAGGTCCCAGAACTCTATCAAAAGGCATTTTGGATGAACTGATAACTGTCACTGAGGCTGCTTTCTTGGACAGAGACGATGCCTCCTCCATACCTGAAAACAAAAAACTTTACTGTCCTATTTTGCACCTAATCGCCTCAAGAGGTACAGCTCATACTATTTGTCAGCAAAAGTACCAGTTTGTTTGCACGATAGGAAGGTCTCAGAATTCTGGACAGTACTGGGTAAAAATTGCATTTCGAACATTTTCAAAATTTACTGCATTGACCAGCGAGAAACCTCAAAATTTGATCAGAGGCCCCCTAAATTTTGAATTCCGGTGCGTGTTTGTGTAACTGATTTAGAACGGTGTATAATTGCTCTCAATAACGGACGAAGCTACACGAAACTGACTACAATCGGGCAAAAACAGACAACTTCTTCGCTACATACACGGAGTAACTGTATACACTAAAATGTAAAAAATATGTATTCTTATGTAATATGTAATACAATGCTATCGAGATGACACTCTCAATGGCACTTGCGTCCAATGTGGTGCCAAAAAAAGCCCTTTTTTGTGCGGTTTTGAGACTGGGTACTCCAAGACTTAATCCGGAGAGTGTCATACTCTTCCTATTGCTATTATGTAATATGTACTCTTGGTGCTATGAATGTTAACTACAAGTGCGCAACCAACCAATAAAGGAAGACCCAAATATGACCACGTTTTTGCCAGCAGCACTGGCGCTGATAGACCGGGCGTCTTCGGGAGTGCGTAAGTAGAAGACGTTCTTGAGATCACTGCCTGGAGAGTTGAAAGTGCGAGGGCTGCAACAGACTAATTATTTGCAATGTACTCGATTATGTACTCGTGCTCATAAAGACTGACGTCGACTAACCTACAAATACTATGACAAAACTTTTTTAGTAGCTTAATTGTTTCGTATAATATGAAGTATGAACGGACGTAATAAGTCTGTAAGTATGAATCGACCGGAATATCTCCAATTTCCATTCAAGTAATCGAGAAAAATAAATTCTGCCTTGAAACACGTCAAGTAAGTTTGTGTATTTTAACTCACTATATATTAGTGATTCACTAATGTTTACGGATACCTCCTCAGTCAAAAGAGGTTATTTTTGAATCTAATAGTAATGTTTTCTGCCTCTGTAAAACAATACCGTAGTAGATATTATCTGTGCGAATTGCCTATAAAATTGGCAAACGCGTTCGTAAAAAAAGCACAGCCCAATGCCAGCATTTTTTAACTTTTTTCTTCCACGTGAGCAACAAGCCTGATAAAAACACCTGCGAGGGCAGTAAGTAAATTGGAAGTTGATCGTTAAGTCTGTAAAAATTGAAATCGGCTGTGCTTCCAGCTTACTTAAAACAACATGAGTTCACAGGTTCAAAACAAACCTTCCTACGTCATGAATGAATAGCTCAAAACATAAATGAATCCTCAAAAATGAATAGAATGAATAGCTAAAATCTTACGATCCGCCAGTGGCTATGACTAAGTATTTATAGGGAAGTTCACCGCCGTTATATATCACTTTCTGTCCTTTTGTATCTACAGATGTGACCTAAAAACAGAAAAATAAACTAAAGTCTAAAAATGCATGACTTGTAATTATTAGCATAACTGTTTTCTTCAAAAAACCAAAATGTTAATTATTAGTGTTTAATTTAATAGTTAGCAATAGTGATGTGGATCGGATCGGATCGGTCCGAAATTTTGATGCCGATCCGATCCGGATGCTTGATTGGCGATCCGATCCGATCCTATCCGATCCAGGCCCGGATCGGTCGATCCGATCCGATCCGCCGATCCGATCATCGAATTCAAAATTGTGTAACCTTGATGAAAGCTAAAAAATCTCATTTTTTTGTAGAAATATTGTTAAGTATAACTTATTATAATGAGTAAATATATTGCTTAAAAAAATTAATGAAATATATAATTGATTAACAAATTTAATGATTCAAAATTGTGTAACATTGATGAAAGCTAAAAAATCTCATTTTTTGTAGAAATATTGTTAAGTATAACCAAGAGTACATAATAGGGAAGAGTATGACACTCCGCCCTATCCTAGCTAATCGGCCCGGACGATGCTCCGGCCGAAATAGCGCTTTTACGCCTTGATTTCAGGGGGGGGGGTACCCCCCCCCTCGAATCAAGACATGTCTTGATTTCAAGGGGGTACCCCCCTCGTTTCAGCACACGTGCCAGCATGGACCCTGAAATCAAGACACCACCGAATTTGCGCTGGCAGTGTGCTGGAACGAGGGGGGGTACCTCCCCCCCTGAAATCAAGACATGTCTTGATTCGAGGGGGGGCACCCCCCCCCTGAAATCAAGGCGTAAAAGCGCTATTTCGGCCGGAGCATCGTCCGGGCCGATTAGCTAGGATAGGGAAGAGTGTCATACTCTTCCCTGTTATGTACTCTTGGTATAACTTATTATAATGAGTATATATATTGCTTAAAAAATTTAATACGTTTGTATATAAATGATAAGACGGCATTTTTGCAATGAGAGCTAGTTTAAGTTAGACAATCCCACGACCAAAAATTTTGTTAAATGGAGAATGAAAATGTCTTGAAAGTTTTGGGTCACTACCGCAGGTCGCGGATGGATACCCACTGGGTTGGGTAGGATCGGAAAATCTGAGCCGAGGATCAACCCTCGGGTACAGATTTCAGGCTGCGCGGGTAGCTGCATTTTGTCAAACTGGCGAATTCTGAAAAATTTTTCACCTGTTCAATCCAATCTGGGTACTTAAATTTGGGTACCATTCGGTAAAAGTAGGTACCAATGTAAACAATGTAGGTACACTGTGCAAATCGTACAGGGGTATCAGCTAAAAACGATCAATCACCAGGTACCGTATCTTAAAATGGTGGGTCAAAGTTGGTCGTGGGTCGACTATGACGGCGCGGGTTAGATCGTGCGTTACCCACAAGTGTCAAACTGCGGGTTGGGACGTTGGGTTGGGTCGCGGATCGGAAATTTTGATCTGCGTCGATTCTGCCTGTAACGAGCAATGCCCAACTCTTGTGTTAACGAACACATTGTTGCAAGAATGTTTTTGTAGGCGAAAATTAAGATATATTTCTAAACATTTCACATCACACATTTAGTACGTGTCTTCACGCAACTTCAATGATGAGAAACTTCCCCTCCACTTGTGTATGCACACACTGTGTGCTTCCACTAATATCAAGCCGATAATTTGATAATTTGAGTAGTAGTTATACTTGTGCGTTTGAGTGATCTGTCGAAAAGTTTTTAAAATTTAGCAAAATTTTGTCAAATTTTTTGTTCTTGACTCTCAATTTATACTACCGATCCGGATCGCCGATCCGAAATTTTAAAGCCGATCCGATCCGGCGATCCGATCCGGCAAATTCAGCGATCCGATCCGATCCGATCCGGCGATCCGATCCACATCACTAGTTAGCAAGCCTTTAATTTAAACAGTGAGACATTTCAGTATCGAAAAGTTGCACAGTCTGCCTCTGCTATAATCATAATACTGAAACGTTTGAAAAAACAAAATCTATCAAACGTTTACCTCACAGTTTGTTCTGACTTCTATATCACTATCTTGATAAAAATCACTTTGTCTGAGCAGTAAGCTTTTTTCTGGAACATCAGAAGCCTAAAAACAGCACAATAAATAACGAAAACGGATTATTAAAGTTACAATTTAGCATTAATCTACAGCAGTTCTATCAATTCTTAAGCAGTGTATTAGAATGTGATCAAAACTTGGTGCCAACAATGGTTTGTCTTTATATTGCTTGAAACTTTTTGATGCGTTTTTTAACTTGTGACAGGTCTCAACTCTAATCGGTTGTACGTATATAGCATACAGTTTATCAGCAAGAGTACATAATAATAGTCCTGTGTTATATACTCTTGCTATCAGTTATCTACCACGGCGATTATGTTGTGTCAAAAGGAGAGAGGGGTTTCTTACAAAACAGCATCAGCATAGGAATAATTCGGAATGACCCATGCGGGTATCGAACCACCCAATTCTGGATCTGCAGACCAGCACTCTACCATCTGACCTGGGCAATTGCTGATCTTTCATTAATTATCTTGAGTACTTAACAGGTCTAGGTCTGTCATACTTTACAGTGTACAGCCAAAATATTAGCTGACAACCATGTTTAAATTATGGTAGAACTTAAATCCGTTGCTAAACATTTCGACTAGTCATTAACACAATACTAATTTGAAAACACAAATTTACTTTGCTTAATTTCGGTCTATCATAAGGCAGTGTGGATTCTTTTCCTAGAATGATCACTTTCCCCGAATATCCCTGTTGTCGCAGCGTTTCCGCACAGGACAAACCAGCACCGCCTAAAACAGTCAAATAAGTCAGGGTTCAATTCATTCTTCATAACTGTCAAGTTTAAAAAAATCAGTATTGAAAACCTGAAAAAACAAGTATATGTGGCGTAAAGCCAGAACTATCACATGCTCTATAATTTACAAAAATAACTAATGTGTAACCAAAAAATTGAGAAAATTATGGTCAGAGTTTAGCAAAATTATTGCACCAGATTAAAACTGAGAAGTAACTTGAAAGAGGCTGAATTTATACGCAGGGACGGTCTGTCTGTTCTCTGTCTGACATGTCTGTTCAGCCAACAAAATTAAAAAACGTCATCACAAACGCCACTTTAAGCTTTATGAACTGCGCAATTTTTTTCTCAAATTTTTAAATATCGAATACACAACGACCAATCGATCCTAAATGGTAGACGCTGTGTAAGTCACAAGAAACCAGTAAAAACTTACCACCCCCCACAATGACGACTGCATTCTCATCAGCAGGGTCTGAACAGCGTATCACAGGTTTTCTGCGTTTAGACTGGGCTAAGGCGGCCTGTTTAGCTATCACATGCACTTTGCCTTCTCTAATATCTGTCTGGAAGAAAAACAAATCTAACAGAATATAAAAACACAAAAAGAACTTATAGATTTGAATCGATCAGATAATCGTATAACCACATCAAAATTTACATGGAGTGTTCAAGGACCAAACCTTAAAATGGATTACATGGATTAGACTAAAAATTGTTCGATTCATAGCTTACGTATCCCACAGTTGAGTTAGGTTTACAAAATTTTGCACTCGGATGTATATCAATATGGGTAGACTTAAGACTATATGGGTAAAGCAGCGCAAAATGCAAAATTAATAATAAGTTAATAAAAACAAAATATAACCGATAATGTTAATCTGACCCAAAAAGTGCTGAGCGCTGAGATAAAGATAAAAACCCATTTGTAACAACAAAAACAAAATTCATGAATCAAATCCAACCTATAGCGACTGACTTTAAATTTCTGCAGACTATCCAAACCAGGAAAATCTTCGATATCTCCAGACTCAACGCTAAAGCACGCTCCATGCCAGGGGCAGCGAACGATGCCGCCACAGTAAGCTCCTGTAAAATCAAGTGACATGAAATGTAGCCATGGCGCACGAAGTGTCTCTGTTTTGTCGGCCAGATGAAGACTAGGGTGCTTAAGGCCCGGTTTGGAGTCACTTCCAGATTTTATGCAAAAAATTAGTCGAAACGCTTGTGTCAATGCGCATAATTTGTTCTTGTCCCTGCCCCTATGGTCTTAAGGACAAGTATGAACCGGGCTTAATGCGGCGTGCACTTCGTTAGCAAACATGAGAAGCGAAACTGCTACGCTGCCATACCCGAAGACAGGCGGCCGAACGAAACTGCAAAAGGGTCTCAAAGAGACACAAATCAAAGTTCAAAGACGGAGTCCAAAAAATCTCTATCTCATAAAAAAAGATAAAGCATGTGAGCAGATAAAGCTGAATGTGTAGAATAAAATAAGCTCAACAATAATAAAATAATATGCTCAACGTTTGTGCACTAATTTTGCAGTGAATTTGCTATTTTCTAGTGAAAATATTTTTACATTCCGAGAAAAAATTTGCAATCTTCTTTTTCCTTAAAAAAGCGAAAATGATATACCATTATATGCCTACACACTGTATTATGCTACAATTTGTTAATGACTGTCGCTCATGTATGCAAACGAGTGTAACTTCAATCAATATAGTATACCTTTTGTGACCTTAACCTAATAAAATTACTTAATTAAAATTATAGTGCCTGTCTCGTGGTACGAGAACCAGAATAACTTGTGTCCGCTTCCCAAAAATCTAACACCCATGTAGTAGACCTATCAGAACCAAACTAACCTTTAACCAAGGGCGCTCCATAATGAGTACACTTGGCTCCAACTGCATAGAAAGTGTCGCGATCACGCACCAGTAGTATTGGCGTATCTTCAATTTTGAAGTCTTTCATTCTGAAGCGAAAACAAGTGATGTGGTTAACAATAATTTTGCTCTCCTTCCAGCAAGACCATACACATGTCTGAAGCTTGTTCATTCCCGCAGGGCCATTATACCATATCCGGCACTGTTCGGAAAAAGGGTAGCCTAAAGTGCCGGCCGGATATAGGACTTAGGAAATCAGTTACTGTCCGTTTTTCATCATCTATCGAAGTAGCACTTACTGTCCGTTTTTCAAGTCTTCTTCCTGGCAGACCACCACGTCCACTTCATCGCTTTGCACGTTGATGTTATTGTCCTCCGCCTGTGCTGGCTTACCATCGTCCATTTTGCGCTTTTTCTCTGAAAACGCACATACGCTATTGATGCCATCTTCGACATCTTATGTCATCTCAAACTAAACATAAGTAAATATTGAGCGAATTTGGTTGGTGAGTCACAGCATGCATGCATTAAAATGACCCAGGGGGATTCGAACCACCCATATCTGGATTAGGAGACCAGCGCTGCAACCATTGAAGCTACTGGGCCGATGTCGACCTAAAAAGAAGTAAAGACATGGAACGTTCGGGGTAGTTTAGACGGGAACCCGCTAAGGCAACTTTTGTACTGCCCATGGCTCTAACCTTCCCAGGATAACTCTTGGTCCCCATTTAGCCGACCAATATTGGATGACCTAAAAAACGGTATTTCACTCTTTGAAAACAAGAAGCGGGCGAAACCAAGAGTGCATAATCGCATCGGGGAGTCCCGTCATGTACTCTGGTGAGACACATCTTTAACTACCTATGATACAGCGCAGACAGCAGTTGCACTCATACAAAAATACTGACCCCGTCAGTCGGAATGTTACTCACGATATAATCAGCTACTTTCGCTTGCTGTGGCGTTTTCAGATTAGCTACGTAAAAATATATCAGAAATCAGCTCGACCGAAAATATGAATATATATATATATATATATATATATATATATATATATATATATATATATATATATATATATATATATATATATATATATATATATATATATATATATATATATATATATATATATATATATATATATATATATATATATATATATATATATATATACCCAACGTTCTGAACGCTGGCCAAAGCTCAGAAATGTCTCAAAAACAGAAAAAGCCAGATAACGTCATTAAAGGATTAATCCGCGCAAAAAACGCTAGTGCCATGAAGCAATTTGCTTCTGATAAAATATAGAATTATATACAGTGAAGTTTTTAGTACCTAGAACCTACCAACGTCAAAAGTGAGTCGATACATACAAAAAGACGAAACCGGAATAACTCAACATAAATAGCTAATAAAACCCGGATAATTGCATCAAAAAGCAAGTACAAATAAAAGGTCCAATCGTAAAAAAACCAGTATGTCCTACTATAAAAGTAAACTTTGTAAGAAATACAGAGTAAATAGTTGCTATGACAACAGGTTTTTTCGCCTGTAAGCTAAGTGTTACTTCTAAAAAACCCACTAACGCACTTTTACTTGCAATAATTCTCCCAAGTGTGAGGAACACAGAATTTTTTTTGCAACTATAATCAAGAGTATATAATATTATATGCATAATCAATGGATATCAGACTCGAGCTATGTATAAATTATCAGTTGAATTTCACTCCAAACCCTTAACTGTCATAGGACTAAAATTTAATACGCTTGCTTAGCATCAACTAATTCTGTGGTCTATCTGGGGTTGTATTCTGTCTGAGTTGTAGTCTATCTGGGTGTTCACCAACGTGCGTTGTTATATCAGTGTAACTGGACTAGAAAAGTCCAAGTCCCTTTAGTCTAAAGATGTAATTAGAAATTTTCACGTTTCGTCAGACTAAAATAAACCCGTTCAAGTCCGGTAACTGAACGCGTTTATATGCAAAAACAATTTAAGTATGACCAAAAATTGCTGAACAAAACAGGTGGCATGATTTTTGAAACTACTCGCTGTAGTTTCTGACTACTTACTTTTCGTAGTGAAATCGCGTGTTTCTTCTGTCTCAGGGTCCAGCATTAATACAGCAAGTATAAAGTTGCCAAAATCATGCCGTCTGCTTTATCTCAGAGTTCAGCAATTTTTGGTCAGACTTAAGTGCATGTCTAAAGTTTAAAACTCCTCCGTTGCTACGTCATTTTAATCTGTCAAATCGAAATACTCACTTTTATCCACTTTTTCACCTCCCTCCATATTGTAGGAGGATTTTTTTGACGGCACACAGCCCATGTCTGAACTAAAAAAATTACAGCCCAAGGTCGGAATAAAATTAAGGCAAAAACGTCACATTCAGGATTTAAGCTGGAAATTACTTAGATGGCATAATTGGAGAGGGCAGAATAAACTATTTAAAATTATTATGCTCTGGTAAATGGTAAAATACGTGGTAAATACGGAAAGTTGTTGCATAGAAATTAAAGTCTATAGGCAAGTGATACGAAGAGAAATACGGTAAGCTAAAAATACGAACGCAGTGACCATTTACTTATGTTAATATAATCAAGCTAATAAAAACAATTTCACCAGACTAATAAAAAACGACGAAAGTGTAATAAATACACTAGTATCTAATCTCGAAAAAAGTGACATTAACATTCTAGCTAAGCAGTAGGTTTTAAAGCACAGAGTTATGAATCTATATAAACATTGATGGGTCGCCTGAAATAGGTCGCCGGGTCAGAAAAACCCATTTTCAGATTACCGCGAGGCGCGAAGCAAGCCCTATTAGCTCGTTTTTGCTATCGGGATAAGCCCCCCTTAGAAAACGACCTGCTGCAAGATACGCACGGGAGCAGTCGGCGGGGGGGGGGGGCTAGTTTTTGATTTTTTGAGTTTGTTTCCGGAATGTTTTGGCAACTTTTAGATTTTTAACTCATTTTTTGGGGCACTTTTCCGGCCGTCGGAGATAGTAGGATGAGGGGGCGAGAGGTGAGGGGGGCGCCCCCTTTTTTTTGGGCGGTGGGTGGAGAGCATTTTGAGGGGGGTGGGTTGATTCCCCCCTACAGCCCCTATGTGCATCTATGCCTGCTACCTTGAAGCTGGCTTAGATGGCAGAAAATAGCTGTAAATATGGTACCGAGAAGTTCAAATACTACATACTCAAAAATTTCAAATAAACATAAACTGCTGAATTTTTACATTTCTGCTACAAGTTGTCAAACGTCGGGGAACCCCGCTGAAAATTATACAAAATCGGGCAAGAACCCCTTCGCTCCAAACCAAATGTGCCGTGTCAATGTCTAAGCAGTGAAATGAAATAAAGTAGATAAGCTCAAAAGGTGTCTACTGGCTAGCTGACTAGCCTAAACGCCAGATGGTAGATTTTATAATACGACGGATTACATAACAAACCTAAGATATCTAGTTACACCATAAATAGAATGCACAAATAAGGATAGACTAGGTTGGGAATGGTCGACTTAAAAAGTGAAATTCTAACCAGAAATTGCTGAACCCTGAGGGCCTGAGCCACAAGAGATGGCGTAAATTTTGTGAATACTCGCTGTACTTTCGATGCTTGCATTTCGTTCTTTTCGTAATGAAATCATGCGTTTCCTTTTGTGTCAGGGGCTAGCATTTTTGCGCGGCCGCCTCAGCAGCCGTGCATACTAATTTCAGTTAATGCACTGAAACTGAAAATGCATGTAAATCATGCTCAGTTTCAGTGCATCACTGAAGCCTGCGGGAATGACCAGCTGTGACTTGTGTGCAACTCGCAGCGCGTACGTTGTGTGTGTATGTGTATGTGTGTGTGTGTGTGTGTGTGTGTCTGCATAATAAACGACAATGGCAGATTGAAAATCGATGATCTGCAATATCGATCCTTTTAGATCACTTTCACGGCAATTCTTCCCGTGATGCTCTTAACATTTAGTTACGCTTTTAATCGAATTACCCAACGGAGCTGTGGCCTAACAGTTAAGGCGTGTGACTGCGAAATACAGGATAGGAGGTTCGATTTCCATCAGCTCTGAAATTTTTGCATTTTTTTTACTTCGAAAGTAGAATGTTTTTGATTTGTGTTTCTTTACAAGATACAAAAATCAAGTGTTATAGCAATCTAAATCCCCGGTCAATTCTTGAATTGTATGTACTTACACATACGTAAAACGTAATCGTCGAACAGATTTTGAGACTCATTCAGACTCGATTAAAAATGAAAAACTAAGTAGTACATATATATGTACTGACAAAAAATTTTGGTGAGTGCCGCGCCTAATTTTACCGATACGGTAAAATAATACTTTATTGTGGTCACGTCGAATTATGTGCGCTCATCAACAGAAGTGCTTGTTTTGGTCAGAATTCAGATTGAGTTGTAAAAAAACTGAACTTGTCACGGGTAGAAGTAAGCCCCTAAAATTTGTCTATATGGACACTATTATCCGGATAAAAGCTTCAAGTTTCATGTTGTCCTATCTAAAAAAATTAAATTAGTTTCGAGTAACTATATGTTACTTACTAGCATTTATTTCTAAAATTAAAGCCAACGAAAAAATTATCATTACAGATATTACATCATATTACAGATTAGAAACCAGCTAATGCCCACTAGCATGAAGGAATAACAATAGAGTTATAGACACCTGAGACACATATTATGTACAACTTCATAATTTCTCAAATATGTCTTCAGATTTGAGAACTGATCATGAGATTAAATATGATATCTATGTGCTTGAGTTCTCAAGCATATAAAAAAAGTGATCGAAAGGAAATCTAGTACCTAATGTACGTACAAGTATGAAAACAAAGGCTAAAATTAACAAAAGAAAAGGACTTGAGACGAAAGGAAAGTTAGAGGCGACTACAAAAGTTCTTTTCAAACATTTTTAAATAGAAAAAACAGCAAAAAAAACCAGCCTAGACATGTTAGTTAATTTTCAAGGATCGATCTTATACACTATTAGTGGCGTAGTCGTGACTATATATATCTTAATTTTGTCGGCTGAGAGGACCCACGGCTGTATATAGGTATTAATCGACGCATAGTAGCTTTGGAAGCTCAAGGTATCCTTTTAAAAAAATCGAAAAAAACATAAATTTTCACTATCGGTTAAAAAAGTTAAGGCCTATTCACACGAGGGCGCATGAGCGGGCGCATTGCATGGCGTACGCCATGGCGTAAGCCATGGCGCATGAGAGGTCGCATGAGCGGGCGCATGAGCGGGCGCATGAGAGGGCGCATGAGCGGGCGCACACGCACACTTGCCTACTGCATTGTGTGAAATAATGCAGCAGGCTGTGTGAAAACAGAATGCGCCCGCTCACACAATGCACACAAGCACAATGCACACAATGCACACAATGCAGTAGGCAAGTGTGCATGTGCGCCCGCTCATGCGCCCTCTCATGCGCCCGCTCATGCGCCCTCTCATGCGCCATGGCGTACGCCATGCAGCAAAATGAGCCCTGTGTGAATAGGCCTTAACGTTGTCAAAGCACACCCACTGGCGCAAAACTGTGATGCGGATTGGAATTTTCGATCGATTGATTTGAGTTCAAACACGATCGAATCGCATTTTTGCAAAAAACAAAACAAAATTTTTAGTTTTACATTCCAGAAGAAAGTTCGCAAAAAAATTGGAGTTGAAAATCTACAGTCAATTTAGACTAACGAAGGTCTGACCAGAAATTGCTGCACCCTAAAGCCTGTTTCACACGAGGGCGCATTTTGCTCCATGGCGCGTTGCATGCAACGCGTCATGCAACGCGCCATGGCGCATTACATGGCGCATTGCATGGCGCATTACATGGCGCATTTCATGGCGCATTTCATGGCGCATTCCATGGCGCATTGCATGGCGCATTACATGGCGCATTGCATGGCGCATTACATGGCGCATTGCATGGCGCATTAGTTCACATGTGGACGCACGCTATGGAGCATTCTACGAAATAATATTCTAAATCATTCACTATAATGCTCGATTTTTGAAGTTTTATTTGACATAGCCTATTTGTTTGTACTTAATAATACACATAATAATAATAAACATTATTTTTTATAGATATACAATATTTATCATAAAACGATTTTTTAAATAAGGTATTTTTATGAAATAATGCAGATATAATTAAAAATTATGAAGATTACATTAAGCAAGTATAGTATTACTATTACTCTAAGAAATAATGCCCAAATATGCAGCATGAAAAACACTCTATTTTGGCACAATGCTTAGAAATATTACCTGCAACATTCCATCTTAAACGGCCAAAATAAAATATATTAAAGTAAAGTAAGTAATATTAACGTGATATTAGGTAGTTACTTTGCATTACACACGTAATTTATAAACATAAATAACAATTTAACAAGTACCATAATTTTTTCTTATTATTAAATTAGTAAAGTTATTAATAGTAAATAAATAAGGTTAATTTTAGAGTCATTAGTCATCATACTGATTGAAAAATGAAGTTTTATTAAACCTAGTTAGGCGTACTAATAAAATTTAGCTGCAGTAGGCGCGGCTAAGCCAACTAGTTGAGTGACAGCTGCTTCTGATTGGCCGCTGAATGCTATGCGCCCTCTGATGCGCCATGAAAATTGCAGAAAATTTGATTTTGCGCCATGAAAAATTTTCAATGGGAAATTTTCATGGCGCGTTGCATGCAACGCGCCATGAAATGCGCCATGTAATGCGCCCTGCAATGCGCCATGTAATGCGCCATGGAATGCGCCATGCAATGCGCCATGTAATGCGCCATGAAATGCGCCATGAAATGCGCCCTCGTGTGAAACAGGCTTAAGACAAAACAGGTGGCGTAAATTTTGTGACTACTCGCTGCATGTAGATACTCTTCATGCGTGGAATTCGTTCTTTTCGTAATGAAATCGCGTGTTTATTTTTGTCTCAGGGCATTTTTGTTTGGTCAGACTTGAGTAACAGGTGAAAACATGACAGCTGTTACAGACAGAGAATACTCGAATTCGTTCAAGCACCACAACTTTGACGAAATAACTTGCTGTGAGCTCTTGAAAAAGCAAGCTATAGGATTGGTCACAAAATGCATAACGAGAACAACAGACTTTTGGAGTGGAATAAAAAATTCCTGCTTTTCAGTGTCAAACACTTGACTTGTTCAATAATGTGACGGTCAAGTGCAAAGTGCATCTGGGAGGTTAGCAATGGCAAAAACATTTTAGCACTTGCTTTTTTGAAGTTTTGCCTGGTCTGGACTTGCTAGAAGTGTCCCTTCCCTAGAGAGGACACTCCCTCGTTCAGAACCGTGGCAGTAAATTGCTGATTTTTTACTTGTTTTTATTTCAATTGCGACAATATTGTAAGCAAAAAACATACTATTCCAAATGAATTTGGTCCTGTGCGAATCGAGAATTT
The DNA here is from genome assembly GCA_030248245.1 of Trissonchulus sp. WLG1_4. Taxonomy (NCBI): domain Eukaryota; kingdom Metazoa; phylum Nematoda; class Enoplea; order Enoplida; family Ironidae; genus Trissonchulus; species Trissonchulus sp. WLG1_4. The sequence continues at coordinate 18,287 of JASANF010016141.1, forward strand.
TTTCACATGCAACGGGCACAATAATTGTATGACTTGTAAAACTGTAGAAACAGAAGTCAGCAAGTCAGGCCTCAGGTGGACTATACAATTCTACAAAAATTTTAGAACCGACCCAATGGTCTGCATAGCTACCTATAGGCTACACCCTCAGCTGACCATACAGTGAACCTAACGGCTACATAGATACATGTGTTGTTTAAACTAGACAACTCTGAGGGTAACCCAGCTACATTTAATAACTCAACTACCCTCCAACTATGGTTCGGTTTCAGTCAAGAGCCCTTAGTAAAAAAACTAACGCTGATTTCACCGTATATAATATGTACTTATTACCTGCAAACAACAATAACACCGCTACATAACTGAAAGCTGAGATATCTTTATTTCAAATACACTCCAATTCTTTGCGGACCATAAATAGCTATGTATGCGTCTGTGTTCTCAGAGGATGGATAAAAGGTAAAGGTAAGGTAACCCGCGGGATAGATAACTATCCTTTGGCGTGTCCGCCCTTGGGTGCGGTGCTCATCTCCGTTACAAAGCCCTGAAGCGTCAGGGGTGCCACTTCAAGAGTGACTACATCCGCGGAGGGGAGGCCAGCCGATCAAGTCATAATGCCCTACGCGGACCCCTGTTGCCTTCCCACGTAATTGTGGTACCCACTGACTGACCAGATGAGGATGGACTGAATGAGGGGTTAGTAGGAGCAATGTGGCCCTAATCTCTTGATCAAGGAAATTACGTATAACCGAGTAGCTAGGATTCGAGCCCCCAACCTTCAAATTAGAAATCAAACGCCCTAACAACTCGGCCAAACTGGCCACCAGAGGATTGATACTGTTGTATTAATTGGCCATAACAGAGCCAGTCCGGAAACATTTAGATTTTTTTATTTTGGTAGAAGGGCACGCAAAATTAGAGCCAGTGCCACGGTACAAGGACAAGGAAAATTTATACACAATTTGCTCTTAAATATGGGCACTCATATCAAATTTATGCCGTTTTAACTAATTTTTAGCCGAAATTTTCAAAGATGCTAATTTCTACGCCAAAAGAAGATATTTTACCCACATTCTTTAAAAAATGTTAACTTTTTCCCTAAAAACGGTTCTTTTTCGTCTGGCTTGGTACAAGAACAGTCAAGTGTCAAGATGACGGTACAACCCCCCCTCCAGAGTAGACCGCAGGGTTAATGCATGATTATATTAATTAGACTAACTTCAGTAAATCAACATAACATTGACAAAAGTTTATGAAACTTTATAGAACGACTAAACTGTATCATCTGCATTTGCTTGCAAAATTTTATAAATTTAAGGGGGTAATTGCCTTTTTAGGTGTTTTTTTGGAAAGCCATAGCTCAGCATTTACAAAATCAAAACACAAGCGGTCTTCTGCATTATTTAGAACAATATTTTACTTAAATGTATACCATGGATTGAAACTTAACCTTCGATTTTGTTTCCAGTATATACAAGCGGCTAAAGAAAGGTCCTATTCAAAATATTTGGATGTTTTACAAAAAGTTTGCGCCACAGCTCTGAATCCTACGATTACCTGTTGGGCCCATACATGGGCGTGGGGGGGGGTTTTCACCCCCCCCCCCCAGAAGGCCTCCTCACCTCCCCCAGACAGGTTCGTCACCCCCTCCAGACTGTTTTGAAGGTAGCTCACGAAGCGAAATTGGTGGCACACGAAGGAAAAATTGCCGGAAAAGTTGCTCCGCACCCCCCCCCCCCGGTGGCTCCCAGAATTCGGTAGCTGCCCACGTATGGTTGGGCCTCAAAGTTGATAAGGTTTTTGACACGTCTAAAATCCCCAGCATCTCCCCCACTTTTTTGATAACTATGTAGTCAATTTACTAAGAAAATAGCTTAAAAGCAACCTCACCGAAAATTTAACATATTTTAACATAATTAACGTCCTCTAAAAATGTCCACACGGGAAATTTCGAAAAAGTGATAGACATGCCAGGGGATTTTGACTGTGCCATTACTGTGCCAAAAATTCGTGCTCAGGCTCTATTTGTAAATTGGGTTCTGTGGGCGCAAAGTTTACACAAAAATCACAAAAACCTCGAAAACGCAACTATATACCACCTTAAGTTAATCCTATGTTGGTTTACAATGTTGATGTTGGTCTAGTCATGTTAATATTAAGTTATCAAACGGCCCTAAGTAATTGCTTAGCTTCTGAAATTTACTGACAATAGCTAAATATACATTCATACTCCTTAGGAGAAAATATGTTATGAATGTTCCAAAAATACACAAGAGACTAGAAAGAGATTCAATCTAAAACTAAATTTTCATTTTTTTATTTCTGGCAAATTATCAATAAATATTGCGAGAAAAATTCAGATATAAAAATAGCACGAAGTTAATAACGCCTGGAATTATGTAGTTAATTTTAAATCTAGGTAACAAAAGCTCAAAAATAGATTCCAACTTTAAATAAAATATGACCTTCACCTCCTAACGGAAATTTATATAAGCTATTATTACATTCCAAGTGCACCGTTAAACTTTTGAAATTCATAAAATATGAAGCTTCGTCATTTACACCATAAAATGTCCAATTAAACACACAAGAAAATACAATTGAAAATGGAATTTGGGAAATATAGCTATAGTTACACACAGCCTGCAATTAGCCGATAAAAGCCTTGTAGCCAGAACATAACGCATAATGAAAACCCATTGAGAAGCTTAAAGACAAGTCAACCGAATAACGATTTCGCACAAAAATGGCTACATTATAACTGCGCATAAAAATACAGCGGCAGCGCGAAACTAGTTTTGAAAAATTCCGTATATATACAGTGCGCCATTCAAGAACAGAATTATTGTAGCGTTGCAATATTCCGAAAGCTTTATATGAAAAATTGTTAGTGTTAACTGCAAATATAGTTATATTATAAATGACAGTGTTAAATTTTGCACCTTTTTACGCGGCCCCCTCAGGGGCCGCGTATATACTATATTCAGAATCTCCGAGTCCTATGTATTTTTGGGTAGGTCAAATTTCCAGTGTTAATTAACACTGGAAGGGTAGGTAGGTCGACCAGATACTGTATTCTGTAGTGCCTGACTGCCTGCAGAGCAGAAGAGCGGTATGATGAATATTCAAAAAGTGACTGCCGGAGTGGGCTCGAACCACCTACCTTCCGATTGAGAGTCGGACGCTCTACCAACTGAGCTAAGCCGGCCGTTGACAAGAAGCTGATGTAATGCAGTGTCTACTGAAACGTAAATACTGCGAAGCGACTCAGCAAGCAGTCTCTATAAAAAACACTAAAGAACAATTAGAGATTTAAATAAACTGAAATGAAATAGAATTCTACGTAGGAAACTTGCAACGTTCAACAAACGACACTAAACCTATATGTTACTACATATTAGCTGTTGCCACTACAGTTTATCTTGAACAAGAACGGTGATTAGTTAAGCTGGTCAGTCGGCAGCTAAGATAATATCTTTCTTTAATAAACTATAAGTTAACTATATTCAATGATATTTAGTTCACTCTATTTTATTAGTAGGTTTACAATTTTGAGACTTCAGTGCCTTACATACGCACTGGCCACTGTAGACAAACAGAACAAGAGCTAGCCTTCCGTCCAAAAATGACAATTTTTTCTTTTCATGTTTCACTCTTCGCCAAAACGTTGCTCTAATGCGCGGTTATGGCCGCGTTTAATATTTCCTGCGGAATATAGACACTCCAAGGTCATGCTCAGTACTCAATCAGGAGGTACACTTCTTACTCAGCAGAAGAGCTTGTTTATATGCATAATTATATATCATCTGTGAGGAACCGTCCCTTTACCGGACTAAACTAGTTTTTAGCACTACTTTAGTCCGACTAACGGTTTAAAGACTTAACTATGCAGCTAAGCTAAATAAAGCCCGGTTCATTGTCCTAGGAATCTGGGATCCTTAGTAACCGTGTGCGCGCTAAGCGTATGTACGTACAAAGTAGTATTTCTACATGTATTTACCTACCTACCTATCCGTTATTCTGTTCATGGGTCGGTGTGGCCCTAGGACTAAGTAAGAACTGTATGTATTTCAGCGATAGTGAAATAATACAGTTGTTTACATAAGTTACAGAAAGGTGAGGAAAAGAAATTTACTGGTCAGAAAGTGTCTTTCAATTTTCAAAAAATTCACCGATCAGAAACTTGAACACTGAAAACGTTCACCTAGTGTCAGTAGTTCGAAAATTTCGTTTACTGGGTGGAAAATTTTCATTTACTGATCAAAAAATTTGCTACACCCATACCGAAGTTCATATCTTTACTACACAACAAACAAAGTTCAAATTGAAATTCTACATAACCCGGTCGCGAGCAGGGGTGGACGCGGGTCGTGGGTACCCGCGGGTACCCGCGGGTTGGGTTGGGTTGGGTCGGAAAATTTGAGCCGTGGGTCGACCCGCGGGTACCCACTTCAGGCTGCGCGGGTCGAAAAAATTTTTTCCGACCCGCGAAAACTGGAACCTGAAGAAATTGTCGACAAGGGTCCCCCTTGGTTTTTATAGCCCGGCCAAAAAAATTTCTGATACGTCTCCAATTGACAAAGTTTGGTCTAAAAATAAAAAAATTCTAAAATTTTTTTCTGGGGGCTGCCGCCCCTAGACACCTGCAAAATCTGTGGCTTACCATTCCTTGTTATTAACTTTCATGAAAGCCTTTATATGCATGTCTCCTAGAGCACTATATGCATGTACTACTATGCATTATGTTGTATTTACTTGTGTAATATTTTTTTTAACATCCATTTGTTCTGACGGCCGCCGCCCCTAGACCCACGCAACAGTTAGTTTATTTAATTTAAATGACCAAATGTACATTTTGTTATGTAAGCCACTTCGCCAATAAAGTGTAAAAATAATTGGATTCTGGGGGCTGAAGCCCTCAGACCCCGCAATAGTGAGTTTGAACAAGTGAGCAAAAAAGTGGACAAGGTGCGAACCCCGGTGTATAATGTACGTTATGGTTATATAGTGGTGGGTCAAAGTGGGTCGCGGGTCAGGTTTTACGGCGCGGGTTGGGTCGCGGGTTACCCACGAGTGTCGAGCCGCGGGTTGGGTTGGGTCGCGGGTCGAAAATTTCGACCCGCGTCCACCCCTGGTCGCGAGGGGCATGATTGTGAGTTCCAAAAAAATGAATCCTGTCTGGTTGAAATTTGTAACGGGGTCGAAATTTTGGGGAACCAAATGTCGGGGATCGACCCACCCCCATCGACCGAAAATACTCTAATTTTGCTAAACTTTTGAAAAAGTGCCATTTTTACTTACTTTTGCATAATTTTCTGACCCTTCCCCCGACCCCTCAATTTGGGCGGGTCCCCGTATCTTACATGTATAATCGACCCCTTGCTTCCTCAACCTTTGCAATTTTCGGTCAGACAGCGCCAGTACAATTTTTGTGCCAATCGTATGGTGTCTGCCGTACAGGGGTGGACGCGGGTAGTGGGCACCCGAGGGTTGGGTTGGGTTTGGTCAGAAAGTTTGAGCCGTGGGTCAACGTGAAGGTACCAACTTCAGGCTGTGCGGGTCGCTTATTGTTTTCCGACCCACGAAACCTGCAAAATCACCACTTATGATTCCAATTTTACAGAATTATTGGTACTGCGTAATAGTTTCCCTCGGTTAAAGTAGCAATGCAAACATCGCACACATGTACCTTTGTGGAAATTAGACTTGGGCATCAGCTAAAAACAATCATTAGGTACATACGTTATCTTATAAAGTGGTCAAAGTGGGTCGCGGTCGACTTTTCCTGCGTGGGTTGGATCATGGGTTACCCACAAGCATCAAGCCGCGGGTTGGGTCACGGCCCACGGGTCGAAAATTTCGACCGCGTCCACCCCTGCTGCCCTATATAAACCCTCGTGACGCAGCAAGTTTCCACCATGTTCAGACTTAACGGTTGGAAAGAGTTCGCAGTCGGGTCGGGTTGGTGCGGGTGGGGTCGGGTCAAAAATTTTGGGTATATATCCTTGAGTTTTACCTTAAATTTTTCTGTTTTGATGATATTTTCAACCTAATGTCCCGCTGCAGCGTGATGTAACAGCTTTTCCGAGCTCTTATTTTTTGTTAGCCAAAATTAGCTACTGACGTCAATACATGTACATTGTACTTGAGGTCTCGGTTTTGGGGAAGGGCTTATCCCGGATTTTTTCCAAATCAGGGTTTTTTTTCAAAACGGCCAATGCTTAATTTGTGCTCATTTTTAAATTTCGATGCTCATTTTTAAGGTCGAATGCTCAAAAATTTTTTAACGTTTTTTCGCCGTGTTGCATTGTCAAAACATTACACCAAAACGTATGCAGTCTTTTGCTTACAAATTCTTCTTCGTCAACCGGAGAAAAGGGGGGGGGGGGAGCTACACTAATTTTTTTAAAAGGACAATTTATGGGGGTTAAGGCCGATCTGGGGTGACGTAAACTATTTCAACGGGAAGGACTGTTCCCGCAAAAAAATTTGGGGGATGACCATTCAATGTCTTGTAATAGGTTAAAATGCACTTTTTCGCAGTTTTAATACTAAATTCGCAGTAGAAACGCAAAAGCTACATCTTTGCGGAGATCTGGAGGCAGCAGCCCCAGTAAAAAATTGGAGACTATCATTTTTTTGCCGAATTTAGTGAACTGGAGACGTAGCAAAAATTTTTTCCGAAAGGAAAATCAAAACAAAAGATTGGAACGCCACATCGGACAGTGTGTTACACAAATAAATGCAGCATAGCAGTGGAGACGTGGCGTACCCAGAAAAAAATTTCGGGGGGGGGCGGGAAGGGGGAATGATTTTACGATTTTTTGTAATGGGTTAAAATGCACTTTTTAGCAATTTTAATACTCATAAAACGCCTTACAAACACAAGATTACTAATCCACAAGGCTGCAGTGGTCTCGGGGCAGCAGCCCCCAGAAAAAAAATTGGGGAAATTTTTGATTCTTCGGCCAAATTTAGTCAATTAGAGACGTATCAGAAAATTTTTCCGGCCGGACCATGAAAAAAACCAAAGGACACAAGGTTACAGGGGTCTGGGGGCGGCAGCCCCCAGAAAAAATTGGAGATTGTTTCCATTTTTAGACCGAATTTGGTCAACTGGAGACGTATCAGCAATTCCTTCTGGCTACGTCTTTGGGCAATATCAGCAATGCTCAGCTGATGCTCATTTTTATTTTTCAATGCTCATTTTTATGTTCCAATGCTCAAATGAGCACAAATTTGAGCAAAAAGAAACCGTGTTCCAAATAGTAGGGGCTCTTGTCCCGACGTTGTGGGAGCTTGAACCGACAAAAGCGCTATATATTATTTCCAATTTTTGCCTAAAAATAGGAAATTATTTGCAAAATTCGGATAGTTTTAGCAATTTTTTTTCGCTATTTGCTCATTTCTGAAGCGATTTTTTAGTTTTCAGGAACTTTTTCAGCAACGAGGAGGGGGGCTTGCACCGATGGGTCAAATCTGAGTGGGGCTTGTCCCGGCATTTGAAATCTGGGAGGGGCTTGCCCCCACCAGACCCCCATGTACATCTGTGCTGTAGCTTATAAAAACATGAAATATATAAAAAACTGGAAAC
>JASANF010016142.1:0-16343 GCA_030248245.1 Trissonchulus sp. WLG1_4
TGTATATATATAGCTGGGGGGATGGGGGGGGGGAAGGGAAGGAAGACCCCCCAAAATTCGGTCCCGGGTGAGGGAGGGGGGGTCCCGCCAAGGGGAAAAGAGGGGGGAGGGTCCCTGCGAAAGTAAAATTTTAGCCAACATTCGAAAAAATCGGCTTTTTTGTGAAAAGCGCATTTTACCAAAATTTTCGCCAAAAATTGTCAAAATCGGTGTTTTCTGGCCAAAAAAGGTAAAAATTGCGTCATTTTTAGCAGGGGGGTCAAAAATAAGTTGACGCGGGAGAGGGGGGTCCCACCATTAGGGGGGAGGGGTATCCAAAATTTAGGTGCTGTTACATGCACAGATTTACATGGGGGGTCTGGGGGCGGGGACATTACATTAAACACAAAAGAGACTGAAGGGAGAGGAAAGAAGGAAAGAAAGATACGCCACAAGCCCACAAGCAGGTTTCCGAAGGAGAGAATATATAAGTCCCCCCAGATTTGAAAGTCCGGGACCAGCCCTCCCTCAGATTTGACCCTTCGGGACAAGCACCGCTCTTTGGTGATGAAAAGAAGTGCCTGAAAACGCAAAAATTGCCTCAGATCGCTGTAAAATGCTTCAAAAAATGATAAAAAGCAAAAAAATCTCTGAAAAGACTCAAATTTTGCGAAAAATTTCCCATTTTAGACAAAAATTGAAAATTTTTGCGTTGTTGTCAGTTCAAGCCCCCAAAGTCGGGACAAGCCCCCGCTAAAATTTCGGAAAATCCGGGACAAGCCCCCCCCCCCCAGACCGAGACCCTGTGTACATGTATGAGCAAGCAGTATGAACATTCTATTTATATATAGAATGCGCCATGGCGTACCGTACGCCAGGCAATGCGACCTCGTGTGAAATGGCCTTTACGGGAAAAATGCTTTTATATAGTCAAATATATTTTTTAATATTGCGTAATGCTAGTTGCATATTTACACTTTTTATCATATATATCATCTATTTGCATATCATACTTACTTACATATTCATTTTTTGCGTTCAAATTTTCTCTCAGGACTTATATGGCCATCTGCCCAAGTGCACTGTTTGTTGGCTTCCTGTTTTGCCCCGATAATGTGGCTTCATATGGGCTCTGGGCTATTTTATTGGGTATTATATTTTTGAAAAAAATGCCCTCAGTTTAGTTGTCTTATTATCTCCTTCGGAAACCTGCTAGTGGCATGTCTTTCTTTTCTTTCCTCTCCCTTCAGTCTCTTTTGTGTTTACTGTAAGCACAGGCAGACGCATACGGCATACATATGTAATGTATGCGGCTTCAGCTTTGCCTCAAGTGGCTGTCGGTTATGTTTAGGTTAACTGTTGCTTTACTGAAGATCATCATGTGGTATACTTGTAATCAGGGTTGGCGCGACAGCGCCCAACCCTAGAATAGGAGAAAATCCACTCAATGCGGATTTTTGAAAATTAATTTTTTAATAACTTAAAATATATGCAAGCGAATGACTTTTAATTTGGTGTGTGTATCCGCCTAGTGGAAGGCTATATGCGTGCAAAATTTCGGAGAGATTGGTTGAGTCTAACTTGAGATATGCAAAAGTCTTTTTTTTTCAACAGCTCTACCGGACCGGACGCTTGTAGGGTTGTCATGATTATATGTTTTTCACATTTAGTTTGACGAAAGTTGCAAAGTGACGGGCCACTTTTGTCAATTTCGTCCCCGTTCGGTCTCTGCTGGGAGGGGGGGAACCCTTTTTTTGGGGTCCGAAAAAAACAAAGTCCGAAAAATTTCTAGCCAACTTTTGAGAAGTCACGCAAGTGAGGTAGCTTCCATCTCTTGCATGCAGGGTAGTGTAGTGGTGCTATAGTGCATCTGCTGTTTTGGAGTCGATCGTGTAACTGTAGCGCAGGGGAGGGGGCTCGGAAGGTAATTCACGTGTATTATGGGGGTAGGCTACCTATGGGCAGTACAGCCAAGACGGTTACAGATGGAGGTCTGTCGTTTTGTATGCGAATATAAACCCATATACTGTGCATTGCAGGGTGCCCATCAGTGGCGTACCCAGAAAAAATTTTCGGGGGGGGAATGACTTTTCGATTTTTTGTAATGGGTTAAAATGCACTTTTAGCAATTTTAACACTCGTAAAACGCCTTACAAACGCAAAATTACTAAACCACAAGGCCGCAGGGCGCAGGGGTCTGGGGGCGGCAGCCCCCAGAAAAAAATAGGAAAAATTTTTGATTTCTTGGCCAAATTCTGTCAATTGGAGGCGTATCAAAAAGTTTTTTCGGCCAGACCATAAAAACCAAAGGACACAAGATTGCAGGGGTCTGGGGGCGGCAGCCCCCAGAAAAAAATTTTTTCGATTTTTGATTTTTCCAAATTTTAGACCGAATTTGGTCAACTGGAGACGTATCAGAATGTAGCATAATGTAGTTGTGTATACACGCATAGGCTTTGATGAAAGACAATAACGAGGAATAGTAAGCCACATAGTCGCAGGGGTTTGGGGGCGGCAGCCCCCAGAAAAAAGTTCGGGAAAATTTTTGATTTTTAGGCCAAATTTAGTCCATTGGAGACGTATCAGAAAATTTTTCCGGCCGGACCATAAAAACCAAAGGGGGGACCCTTGTGTAAAAAATCACTGGGGAAAAATTTCGGGGGGGGGGGAATTCCCCCCATTCCCCCCCCTGGGTACGCCCTTGCCCATAGTTTTGCTGTCAGATTTTCCTAGTAGCCAGAACTGGTACACCCCCCTCTGGCACCCTTGAAAACATGATTTTTCGTGACTTTGTCAATGTATAACGCTTTAATGGCTAATCACTCGTGCTGTATTGTTACGATGTCTCAATAAATACGTGCAGGAGTGTCAGTTGATATTGTTTGGTCAGCGTCGTGTATGGTATTTCACTTTGGCACCCCAGTCAAATTGGCAGAAGTCTCAGGTCTCATCAAAAAGTGACCACCTAGGGTACTTTTGGGGTGGAAATCTTTTTCGATTTTTTTCATAAAATCTCGCTACTAGGGGTTGTTTGGGCCCCTGAACACGAATCTGGGGTTAGTTTTTGCCTATCACCCCCCTGGACTCGCCTATATATACGGCCCCCCAGGGTACCCCCCCCCCCCGCCGGCCACCAGGCGGTCCTCAAGGGTCAAATTTTCGAAATTGAGATTTTGATGTCACTAGGGGTAATTTGGGATTCTGAACACGAATTCGAAGTCAGTTTTCGTCTAGGACCCCTCTGAACCCCCCTACGGCCCCCTCAGGGCACCCCCCCCCCTAGGGGGTCATAAGGGTTCAAATTTTTTATCAGACTGGAAAGGAACTATTTATAAATTTTAACTAATTTTTAACTCAGGGGCACTTATAATTTTTTGATGTTATATGTCTGTCTGTAGCCCCCCCATTTTTTTTCCAGAAACACAGCTATACCGGTTTCTGTCTTTCCGATGAACCCTTTGGCAGTCGACAAGACGTTTTTAACCTGTTATGTTATTTTTTCAAAACTGCAAACATATATAATTGCATTCACTCCCTTTAAGTTGTCTGAAACAACGAAACACAGAAAAACTAATTTGTAAATACGCGTTGTGATTGATGGTCTTTGTAGATTTTTATAGAAAGATTAATTTTTCTAGGTTTTCCGACTAGAACCGTTTATTTCGTGAGTTTTTTGAGTAGGCAGTCAGTCATTAGTTTGAGGCTGTAAAAGTTTATGAGGTGTTGTAAACTTTTAATTATGTCACAATATTAATCCAATGCATTAGTTCCTGTTTCTGTTTTATGTCAGTTAGGTTTTATGGCACAGATTAGTTTAACTTGGTAGAACTAATTGTATGTCATAGCATCGCGTTGACTCTGTATTTTTAACAGCATATTTACACTATGCCAAAAATTTGTACATACGCCCCTCGGATTCAAAGATTCAATTGCCGTCAGTTTTTTTAAATAAAAAGTGCAAAAATGAGTTTCCCGCAGTTTCCAAGCCTGTTAATTTAGTTTTGTTGAATTTTTCTCATGGAATCGTAAATTTATGATAGAAAAGTGACACGTTTTTTAACTTCATAAATATAAATAGCTGTATGGCTTTTTACAAGGTTTTCACATGAATTTGTAAATTTGTGTCTGCATGTAGACAGTTATATTTATATGCGACACAGTACCATATGTGCTGAATTTATTGTAGCATACAGTATATAGACCATATTTTAGACTTCCTTTTTGGAATCCCGTTCATACTTTATGTTCATATTGGATATAATGTAAGGTTAGTATTATGAGACAAACCTTCATACCTTACCTATCATCTTTTGCCTGACTGCTTCATAACGTAGACCGCTTGGAAATTCGGGGGGGGGCAGACTTTTGGATTAGGGGATGTTGAGGGCTGAACACGATTTGGCCAAAATTTTTTTTGAGCGGGGGGGGGGTGGGGTGGGCGGGAGTTAGGTGAAAATTAATACTAAGTCGTGGTGGTGTGAGGGTCACTTCGGTGGGTTGAATTGCTTGGACCAAGTTTTTTTAGTTCTAGTCACACAGTCTAGTTGGGGCTTGTGCGCGTGAAGATCCCCCAAAGTTCCGTCCCGGGGGGTTGGAAGGCGGTCAGGGGGGATCCCACCCGGTGTAAAAAAGGTGGGAGAGTTTGAAAAAAAGCATTTTTTATGACATTTAAACGGTTTTTATCGAAATTTTGGCCGAAACTTCTCGTAATCGGTGCTTTTTGGTCAAAAAAATGTAAAAATTGCGTCAGTTTTGGAGGGGAGGGGGGTTGGTCAAAATCAGTACACTCTGAGGAGGGGTCTCACCAGGGGTGCAGGGTACCCAAAATTTTCTTGCTGTGACGTCTATGGTTCTAATAGCCCGTGTAACTCAACGGAGTCTTTGAAAGTTTCATAAGCCCATAGATGTATGAGGGGGGGATGGGGGGAACCCAACCCCCCCCCCAAAAATCGATGACCCGAGGGGGAGGGTCCCCAAAATTTGGGCAAAATTTTGAAAAAAAGGCACTTTATGGCGAAATTTTTAGAAAATTTTGCAAAATTTAGGGTATTTTTGGTCGATGGGGGGGTGAGGGTCCCAAAATTTGGCCGGAGAGGCCCCCCAAAATTTTGACCCCGTTACATGTATGCATAAGCCTGGGTCTTGGACTCCTGATGGACACTAGGCAAGGGTTCCACCAAGTCCAAGGGGAAATTTCTTAAATGGATTACATAGATTAAAATTTGTTTGCTTTATCACTTATCTCGATGTTGAGATAAACTTGAAAAATTTTGTGCACAAGCGGGAGGGGCTACGAATAATTGCTATTGCAAATTTCGTATAAATTCATAAACAATGTCATGAGTTATTGGCAAAATAAATTAATCTAAACCGTTTAATCCATTATAGGAATTGGCACCAAGTGTGATTCGGATTCTGTGTGCTCGTGCAGTCATCTTTTTAAGTCGATAACTTGTTTAAAAAGGGCATTGGAAATCAGACCGCTTATGTTTATATATGTATGAGCATGTTATCTATATAAAGTCCCATGCTTTATCTAATATATACTGTTTGACTGTTTCACTGGTCATGGAAATTTGAACATTTCACGGTTCTTTGCGCAAAATTTTGTGTTTTTTTAATGGATACGCTTGTAGGTTTATCTAATAGCTTTATTATTTCTATGTACATATGTAATGCAAAAGCCTGAAGGATAGCAGTCGCTACACTAAGCTGCTTATATACCTATGTGTTAAGTAAGACAACAGGAGTACATATCCCTAGCTTATGTTGAGAGCATATATACATGGGACCGGCTTTGTTAGTACTCTTGTACAGTAATATATATATATATATATATCCTGGAACTTGAGAAGGCACTGCCCGCCCGGCCTGCTTAATTAACAAGTCAAACTTAGTTTTTCTATGATGGCCATGCCAGCTTTGTATATCTTATTACTTATGCATACTGATTATATACCGGTTTTACTTATTTGTTAATAACTAATTTTTGCAGCAGGGATTTGTCGGGAGGGGGGGGGTCCGAGCCCTAGAGTTGCAAATAACACATAGTTAAGTTCCCCCTCCCATTTTTGTCATTTGGAGAAACCCACTGTTTGACCCGAGCTCGCTAACGTGCGTCCGATATAGATATAAGTAAAGCCTGTTTCACACGAGGGCGCATTTTGCTCCATGGCGCGTTGCATGCAACGCGCCATGCAACGCGCCATGGCGCATTACATGGCGCATTGCATGGCGCATTACATGGCGCATTTCATGGCGCATTACATGGCGCATTTCATGGCGCATTACATGGCGCATTCCATGGCGCATTGCATGGCGCATTACATGGCGCATTACATGGCGCATTGCATGGCGCATTACATGGCGCATTTCATGGCGCATTAGTTCACATGTGGACGCATGCTATGGAGCATTCTACGAAATAATATTCTAAATCATTCACTATAATGCTCGATTTTTAAAGTTTTATTTGACATAGCCTGTTTGTTTGTAATTAATAAAACACATAATAATAAGAAACATATTATTTTTTATAGATATATAATATTTATCATAAAACGATTTTTTAAATAAGGTATTTTTATGAAATAATGTAGATATAATTAAAAATCATGAAGATTATATTAAGAAGTATAGTACTACTATTACTCTAAAAATAATGCCCAAATATGCAGCATTACCTTATTTTGGCCAATGCTTAGAAATATTACCTGCAACATTCCATCTTAAACGGCCAAATAAAATATATTAAGAAAGTAAGTAATATTAACGTGATATTAGGTAGTTACTTTGCATTCACACGTAATTTATAAACATAAATAACAATTTAACAAGTACATAATTTTTTCTTATTATTTAATAGTAAAGTTATTAATAGTAAATAAATAAGATTAATTTGAGAGTCTTAGTCATCATCGTTGATGGTTTCCATTTGCGCAAATTTGCTGGGCGGGGCTAGCCTAGTGGGCTGCTTCTTTTGCCGCTGCTGCGCCCTCTGTGCGCTGTTGCATTTGTTTTGCGCGTTTTCGGTTCGGCGCGTGCGCCGCGCCGCCGCGCCGGCGCCCGCGGCGCCGCTGCGCCGTGCGCGGCGCGGCGCCGCGCGCCGGCGCGCGCGCCGGGCGCCCCCCGCGCCGCGCCCCGAACAGCTAACTAAGGTTATAACACAATTTTCAGAAATTATTTTTTATTGAATATTAAAAAAATTGTACCACACTTGCGGTATCAAATATACTTGAAAAACTTGTGACCTACCGCCGCCTCTGAAAACAATTTTTTTTATTTTTTGTCGGAATTCAAAATCTGTAGTGTAATTGTATATAATGTTTCGCTCATACATTAACACGGGGGTCTAATCTGGGGGGGTCCTGTACCGACATTTTGACTGCCCTTGTACCAAGTCAGACAAAAATTGACCGTGCTCTAGCGAAAAAATTAACGATTTTTAAAAAACAGTGGTCAAAATACCTAATACCTTGTTTTAGCGAAAAATTAGCGATTTTGGCCAAAATTTACGTAGAAATCGCATTAATTTGATAGAAATGCCCATATTTGAGAGCAAATTTTATAATAATTTCGCTTGCCCTTGTACCGTGGCTCTAATTTTTCTTGCCCTCGTACCAAAATCAAAAATCTGGGGGGGTCCCGGACCCCCCCCATACCCCCCCGTGTTAAACTGTGGTTTCGCTGACCCAAGTCCTATATCCGGCCCTTTTTTAAGAATCCGGCGCCATTATTCCCGAACAGCGGCTGATAAGTTGTAATGCGTGAATGAAGCAGCCCTTGGAGTTTGCTCATTCCCGTATCGACACTATACCAAATCCGGCACTGTTCGGAAACAAGAGGAGCCGGATTTTTAGTAAAGTGCCGGCAGGGGCGGTTCCAGGGGGGGTGCAGTGGGTGTGCACCCCCCCTTTTGGGCGGAAGGGGGGGGGTGCAGCAGCTAGATGTTGAAAAGTGCCTGCCGCAATGCTACAAATTTTTCGCAAAATTCAAAAATTCGCTGCCGCCCCCAGACCCCTGCAACTTTGTGGTTTAGTGATCTTGCGTTTGTGAGGCGGTTTGTTTTTTCTGGGTATATACGCCACTGCTGTTAAAGCAACGGTATATATATATATATATATATATATATATATATATATATATATATATATATATATATATATATATATATATATATATATATATATATATATATATATATATATATATATATATATATATATATATATATATATATATATATATATATATATATATATATATAAACACTCAAACTGATACCGTAACCTTAGCAATGCAAAATCTTAGGTAGAAGTAAAAAAATTTCGAAGCTGCACCCCCCCTTTTCGAAATCCTGGAACCGCCCCTGAGTGCCGGTTATAGGACTTGGGTGGAAACTTTTAATGGCTGGTTCCCACTAGCTGAATGAACTCTGTCTTATTAATAATCTTAATCCCGCTCGCTTTGGCTAGTCGCAGCCATGTATTTTTTGAGCATACATCAAAAATTTAAACATATATATTTTTTACGACATTACGACATTTTTTATTCTAACTGACTTTGGAAATGAAAGTGACATATGTATTTTGTCTAGACTGCCTTCACTTATACTTTGTACTTTTTTTAGGTAGTTACTTCAGAAAATTTAAGCTAGAACGAGTGCTGGCGCCGATTTTGAGGTGTCCTCAGGTCTATTTACGTCAGAAACTTTATGTATATTTGGCTTCACAATTTTTTTAGCTAATCCTTATATTTTGCTTTATTTTTAGTAACCTTAATGCGAATCATATTATGAACTACATTATTCCTATATTATATATGCCATGACTGACTCAGTATGTAATATGTATATGTATCTGCGTAAATGAGTACACATTAATTAAGTCCATTCCGCGTATACTTAACTCACTCACGGCGATATGCTGGGTCGCTCCATCAGTACGGACCAAGAGTCGGTTATGACTACACCCACGGTGGGGGCGCTGGGCAAAATGTTCTCTGAAGAATCTGACAGTAAAGCCAAAACTCCGGACACAACCCCCGCCGGACCAATTTCCTATCTGAGCCCGGGGGGATTTTTGCCAAAGTTTTGGAACAGCACCGCAACTCTCTGTTCGCTGATTGGATTAAGAGTGGTAAGCGTATGTATCAGTGAATATATAACGCTGTTGTCGGTATTTTATGCGTCTATATTTGCGGAAGAATAATTGTTACGGTCACCCTAACGCCAACGATTGATCCGCACCGCACATGGGTTATGGATGCTATGCTGTATAAATATAAATAGTGCTCTAGTAGTTTATTAATATTAAGCTAATATATATTAGTAGTAGCTATATGTGGGCAGTTAGCTAGCCATTTTTTTGGTGCGGAGCAAATTCGTGAGCCAATCATTTTTGCTTTGTGAGCCACCGATTTTGCCGTCGTGAGCTAGCTTTAAACATTCTAGGGGGGTGGGTGTAGCACCTGTCGGGGGGGGGTGAGGTTGCCGTCCGGGGTAAGTGAAAAAACCCGAAGCCTCCTCACGCCAATGTACGGTAGTAAGTAGCTCATATTAGTATATTTATACATATTGCATAGGTATAGATGTCATTCACATAATTCAGACAAGTTTGCCCATTATTCCTGCTTTACTAAAATATTTATGGATCCATTCCAACGATTATTCGCTGTCAGGTTGTTTCAGATCAGGTTGGGTCGGGTTGAGAATTTTCGACCCGCGGGTTGAGCGGGTCAGTTCGTTTCAAAAATTTCGGATGCAAATCCAAAATTTTGACGTTAAATTTTGCCGTTTTGACCATTTTCTCAGGCTAATGGACTCGTGGAATAAGGACAAGAACAAGAACAAGAAATTTACTTCGGAGTATATATAAACGCGCAAAACACCATGACATTTCATAAAAATTTATTCACTTTTACAAACTTCAACAAAAACTGAGCATTATCATTAAGTCCCATCTTGAATCTAGTAATGTTTGACGAACTCACTACTAGGGATGTCGCGGATGTGACTTTTTTGACATCCGCGGATGCGGATGTTGACTTCTGACATCCGCGCGGATGCGGATGCGGATCTTTTTAGAATACGCTCTAAACAAGTTATGAGCCGAATTTTTGAAAAATTTTTCACCAAAAATACATAATATACTAAAAATAGCAAATATGAATGCAAGAATGCAAGTATATAGTAAGGAATGAGGTTTAGATAAAACAGTTTGTATCAAAGTTGTGCATTAATTATATATACATATATATTTGCTAAGCCATGCGCCGCCATCAACAGTTTGTTTAAAACGCTATTGATTAACGTTATGCTAACTCAAAGACTATCGGCGTGACCCTCTGGCTACTTGATGCTTTTGGTTTTGTTAGTGTATAGAGTGGTGCGGGAAAAAACCCCTATTTTCAACTTTTCGGGTCGTCCTGTGCTCCACATAAATCGGATCCATTAATGCTCGCGGCTGTTATAACGGCCATCTTTCGCCTAACTGTTGCACTAATAAAATGGATTCTAACTACTGACGTTTCTGAGTAATGAGTCTCGAAACCTCCGGGAAAAAAACCCTATGCGGGAAAAAAACCCTAATGCGGGGAAAAAACCCTATCACTTTTTCTGGTTGTTCTATTAGCAGTGAGCATAAACTCAATTTCATCGTGTTCTACAACTCTTAGGCTGCAGTATGGACTAAAAAAACCGTTTCTCCGACACCCATGTGACTCTCAATGATTCTTCGAAAATCGACGCTTTTTGGCAGAAATGACTTCTGCCCAAATATGCATTTTTTCCGTATTTAATAGCATTAAAAACAGATTTTTGCGCTTATTACGTTAGAAACGGTTGACAAACACCGCCCGCACGCAGCAGCTAAAACCTCAATATTGCAAAAAATGCCAAATTTTGGTGAAACATCACCAAAACAGGTTTCGTAAGGGGTGTCAGGGTATGGGGCAAAACGACAAAAAACGACGTTTTGCGGCCGAATAAACGGTTTCAATGAAGTCTACGCATGTTTTTAGCCCAGATGAATTAACTTATGTAGCAACAATGGGTGAGTTTAGCCAAAAATGGTCACCAAACAAAATAGGGTTTTTTCCCCGCAATAGGGTTTTTTTCCCGCACAAACTTTGAACAGTCACAGGTCAACCACAACGTTTTTCACTGTTTTTGAGCTTTAGAAGTATAGAGGAAAGGTAACTCTCTTGAAAAATGCAAACGGCGTTCGCCAAAAGTGTTTTTGTGAAAAATTATGACAAGTCAAATATTGGGTAAATTTTGTCTCTTTGAAATTTTTCAACATGCGAAATTTTGATATCTCATAAAAAATGCTACAGGCCTCAAAACTGTACAAAAATTGGCGTGGTAAGTCAGTTTGGCATGCGCTTTCCACCTGCATACTCAAAAAGGGCCTTTGTCTAAAGGTTCGGCCAGGAAGCACTAGGGTTTTTTCCCCACACCTCTATAATCACTATACGTAATCTGTCTATTCTTTCTAATCTAGTGATACAATAATATTGTTACTGATTAAAAATTGATACATAATATTGTTTTGACAATTATTGCTTTACAAGTTTGTAGACTAGTCTCTCTCAAACATGCAAAACTTAGTTCGGATATGCCCGCAATATCAAATATCGTAAAGCCTACTTTAGAAAAAAGCGATTTGAAACCGACAATTAGGTGCAAAGCCTAGAAGAAAGTTTCGATCCACCGTTTTAAGAGCAAAAATATTGGTACATATATACATGCACAAAAATCGAAATTTGCCGTCTGATTTTCTACATTTTTAGTAATTTTTTCCGAATCTGCAACATCCGCACATTCGCATTAAATTTTTGCGGATGCGGATGTCAAAACGTTGCGGATCATCCGCGGATGCGCATGCGGATATCCGCGACATCCCTACTCACTAGACTCTCCGGTAGGGCATTCCAGGGAGCAACTATATACTGTTGAAAAAAACTAAATTTAGCACAATTTAACCTCGACTTTGGCTTTGACTACTGCACTGAAGATTCGCTGAACGTATCACCTAATATCACGAAAACTAACACGTTAACAAAAACTTCAGAATAAAATTTTGTGTTTGATAGTTTTTATAGCAGCTTAACGAGAAGTCGGGTTGGTTCGGGTCGGGTCAGGTTGGATTCTATCTTGGGTCGGGTCGGGTCGGTTCGAAAAACTTCGACCCGTTGCGAACTCTAGTTGCAATTGCAAACCACTAAGTCTATGGTAAATGTATGTGCGACTACGCAGAGCGACTTCCAATTGGCAGCAGGCCTCATGAGTAGTTAGTGAGTGAGTCTGCTAAAGTCTTGCAGCTTTGGCTAAAATGAGTTGGCAGATTAGATATAAATTGGAGCGATCGAATTCCTAAAATGGATTAAAGAATTAGATTAAAATTGTTTGCTGAATAACTTATCTCGATTTTGAGCTAGACGTGCAGAATTATGTGCACACGCGGCGAGGTTCTACAAATAATTGCTATGGCAAATTTTGCTATTAATTGATGTCATGTTGTCATGAGTTAAAAAACAAAATGAATGAAAATGTCATGGCAAAACAAAATTTAATCTAATCCATTTAATCCATTCCCAGGAATCGGTCCATTTTTGAAGTATCTTAAGTTGACATTTTGCTGTTGTTTTTATTTCTCGTATGCGATGGTTTCGATTTTGTTAGGATTGCTGCGACCATGTCTGAACAAATCAGACCATTTGTTGACAGTAATTTTAAAATGCAGTTGGAACAGTGGCTGCTAAGTTGGAAGCATATTTATCCTGTTTTATAAGTAGCGGAAGATCAGTCCACTCAATGGCCTGTAATAAATAACTCTGGTCTATTAAGCTCCAAAGTTCACTTATGAGTTATGCTGGTTCGCTGATAAATAGTTGTGAGTATATCTGTGCTGGCTGCTCGTGTTATTGATCTTTGATTTGGGGCTGTATTCTCAGAATTACCCCTGGTTAAGTTTGGCTATTCTTACCTTTACCATGGGTAAACATCAAAATATGTAGGTATAAATAATTTTTGTGGCCCAACGCCGTATAAACTTCAATTTCGTTTTTCCCAAACTACGACAATTATTTATGGTAACCGTCGAATGCGCAAATAGGACGTTGTTCCTTCCTAACAAAGATAACCACCAGATTTATCAGTTGAACGCACAAGTGATTTTGATTCAAGATTTGACCAAGATTTAATTGTAGAAGCGTGCATGTGTTACTTAGCACGACAAAGATGGCCCTCCTATGTGTGCAAGCAATACTGTATATATAGAGTTTGATTGGGCAATTTCATAAGTCACATCGATTGGACGATTTGGAAGGCAGTCTCAAATGGTTCGTTGCAATTGGACAAGTTAAACCGGTTGATAAGCCTGTTTTTCAGCAATCTCAATTTTGATTGGACGATACTTTTGGCGACAGTCATATTTTAATTAGACGATTTAGTATCAGTAATTTTGATTGGTCGAATTTTGGACAATAGTCAATTTGATTAGACGAGCTTATTTCCAGCAGTCATTTATGTTGGACGAGTATTTTGACACAGTCATTTTGATTGGACGAGCATTTAGTCATTTTGATTGGACGAGATTTTGTCAGCAGTTATTTTGATTGGACAAGATTTTGCACACAGTAATTTTGATTGGACCAGACTTTGCCAGTAGTCATTTTGATTGGACGAGCATTTTGCCAGCAGTCATTCTGATTGGACCCCTAGTGCCATCATGCGTTATATGGACCCGAACCTGAGCACCAGTGACCCCGCCGTCCAGAGGGCCCGCTCCAAGCGCAAGCACCATCGGCCCGAGTTTCTGACCGAGGCCATGCGGACCCGACAGCAACTGGTCAATCGCCGGTGGCACAACGAACGAAGCCCTGCCGCCGTGCAGGTTCAGGTGCAGAGAGATCGATCGAAACTGGTGAGGGGGTGATCGGAAAGGGGGGTATATAGTTGCTTAGATGCAAAAAAAATGGGGGGTGGTAGCTTAAATTTTATATATATATATATATATATATATATATATATATATATATATATATATATATATATATATATATATATATATATATATACGTACTTGTGGTCTGGGGCCGTATTCTCAAATTGCCTGCAGGTAAAGTTAGGCTAACTTTGCCCAGGAGTAAGGTAAAGGTAAAGTCGTATTCTCAAACAATGCCTAAAGCCAACGTGATAGCTAAGGTTACCTTTAATATTCAGGCCAGAAAAGTGCTTTATCTTGTTTTGCAGTTAAAGTTAATGTGTTGTGCAAATTTCTAACCTCAACCGTCGATGTTAATCTTGTTTTCAATCTTAACTTTACCTTTACCCACTGAATTAACTTTGCCCTCACCTTACCTGTGGGTAAAGTTCGCCTAACTATACCTGCAGGTAATTTTGAGAATACGACCCAGGAGGCCAGGAGTGGACGCGGGTCGTGGGTGACTGCGGGTTGGGTTAGGTTTAGGTATGGGATATTGAAATGTGGGTCAAGGGTGGGTCGTGTTTCGAATAATTTGACTCGCACCCACTCCTGCTTGTGCCCATAAACAGGCTGCTTGTGATCGTGATATCCGGACTGTGAAGCTGTCTAATCCAGTTCAACTGGCCAATTCAGTTATTCCTGGTAATCCGTTTAATCCAGCTTAGCAGATCTAGCTTGAATCAGCTAATCCTATCCAGCCAAACTAGCCAAAAAGTTAATCTAGCTAAGTCAGTTGATCCAACTTGAACTTGAGGCTAAACTCTACGTACACATTGTGTTTAAGAGGAAAATAGGCTCTAAGTTGATTACGGCAATTGTTGAGCTTACGTCTGCTTTCAGGCTTATTTTGTGAATAATGGCGCCTTTTTAGGAAACTATTGAGTGTCTCTGTGGTTCTTTTTGTTGGGATGACATTTTGAGTTCCACCCACTCTTTCGACCAGATTAAACCACTTAATTTTAATCCGTTTAACTGGTTTTAAAACCTCTCTTTAAAGTGCCTTTCGTAAAGCATCGTATTAACCAGACTACACAGTTGTAGCGCAATAATTATAGTCAGTCTAAGCGAAATAACGCTATTACTCGTTAATGCTACATAATGCTGTAATCTTTTTAATACCTAGATAGCTTAGGAATAGGTTCGGAGTTCGCACAAATATAAACCACTCACCAGTTTTTTCTCTTTTTGCAGATATACCATGTTTACTTTTTTGGGTAAGGGGAATTGAAAAATTAGTCGGCACGGGGGAGGAGGTCCTACCAGTGTAGGGGTGACGGGTAGCCAAAATTTTTTTGCCGTCCCATGTTTCTAATGTACACCATACCTACATGTAACGGGGTCAAAATTTTGGGGCGGCCTCTCCGGCCATATTTTAGCGACCTTCCCCCTCTGATTGACCAAAAATTTTCCAAATTTTTGTAAGATTTTCTTTAAAAAGTGCCATTTTACTAAATGTTGCCCAAATTTTCGGGACCCTCCCCCCCGGCCCCTCAAATTTGAGGGGGTCTGCCCCACCCCCCCACCCCCTCATACATGTATGAATTGTACACATATATGTAGTCCATCGA
Source organism: Trissonchulus sp. WLG1_4 (assembly GCA_030248245.1). NCBI lineage: Eukaryota > Metazoa > Nematoda > Enoplea > Enoplida > Ironidae > Trissonchulus > Trissonchulus sp. WLG1_4. The sequence continues at coordinate 15,536 of JASANF010016142.1, forward strand.
TTTAAGGTAGCCAAGTTGTCTTGTGGGCTGATTGTTGGTTTGGGAACGTAGAGCCATTTAAATTCAATTGTGGCCATTTCGGGCCGGCCCGGCCTCTGTCAATCACCTCATTTTGGCCCAGACAGCGTTAGGGGTCCTCTCTTTTGATTTCCCTGTCCGTGTTTTTTGCCATGCCAAATTGCCCCATTTAACTTTTCAGCAAAGTTTCTATGTTGAGTAGATTGGGCTGGCTAAAGGTCGTTTTATGTGCTCAGAATTGGTTGTTTTGCAAATTAGTTGTTTGACCGTTTTTTGTTTTTTTCTTAGCTGACAGTCATTGGGTGACTGAGCCGTCTGTAGTCCTTTCTCCAGAGCAGGAGATGTAGCCAGGATTATAAAAAAGGAGGGCTGGTCCCGAACATTTAGGCAAGATTTATTAAAAATTGCACTTTTTGGAAAAATTTTACAAAATTAGGCAAAATTTAGTGTATTTTTGGTCGATTCGGTGACGAGGGTCCCCAGAATTTTTACCCGTAACAATGTATGTTCCTGAGCCACTGATTTTTCCGTCGTGAGCTACCTTTCTGGGGGGGGGGGTGAGGTTGTCATCTGGGGGGGGGTGAAAACCCCCATCTCCGTTCATGTATGCTTGTTTCTAATTGTAATCCGAAGATTTTTTATTAGTGTTTGATAAGCGTCAAAGTGAACAAGTGGGCAAAATTTTGACAGTCACTGGTCAATGGCCATTTTGGATAAAATTTTCTAAAAAACAGCGTGGAATTCTGCCACAAAATGTTTATTTAAAAATTGGCATCTGGCCAAATCAAGG
>JASANF010016143.1:0-38948 GCA_030248245.1 Trissonchulus sp. WLG1_4
GAGAGTTAAACGCGTTGCCTCAGTCAATGGCCGGAGTAATTATTTGTCAGTCGAACTATAGATTGGTCAATTACTCACTTAACAACTGACAATTAATTAAACCCGGAGAACATATTACTGACGCAATTCGTTTCGGGGCTCATTATTGTCCTCCATGTAGAGTCGGAGCTGGGGCACTTCGCGCACAATTAAACGCAAAATACGGAGCACGCAGGTGGCGGAGAGGTGGTAGCCGTCATCATTTAGACAGTGATTGTCCAGCATGACCGGCAGGGGATTGATGAAGCGGACGTTGGGGTAGGGCTCTGCCGCCTGGCGAATAGCCTTGTGGGCCGGAGAAACGCGGTCTTGGGCAAAATCGGAGCGGCGTGGGGGAAGCAGCACAAAAACACGGATTTCGGGGCCTTGTTGAAAATCACACGGAACAGTTCGCGATACATGTACATTGTACAACAGCGGTTGGGCGTAGTTGTTGTTGGCCACGTCGTTCGTTCCAATCAGCAGGGTGAGGGTGGCGTATTGATAGAGGCTTCTGTACTTCTCGAGGAAACGTAGGGCCTCTTTGTCTCTGGAACGGCCGCCACGGACGCACAACCCCGGAATGATGTCGATGAAGGTGGGGCCTTTCGAGCGGAGGAGCTGGAATTGGGAATCGGAGAGGACGTAGTGCTTCGCGTCGTTTTCGCACACGAAGGGCAGCAGGCTCTCGATGCTGGGGCACGGGGGGGACGCTGACACGCTGAGTTTTGGCAGGACAGCGCGGAACTCGGTTTCAATGGCACGAAACAGATCCAGCCATCGGTCGGAGGTAGGCGCTGAGTCTGCAGGGAGGTTCGGAGGGGCATGATGGTTGACGGAGGTGATGTTGTAGCAGCAGTACAGCACACAATCAGGCAATTTAGTAAAATCACAACGGAGAACAGTTAAACGTCCGCACAAGTATAGAAGTCGGAGATCGGAGACTTGAAGGGCTAACAGACCAAGTTAACGGAGAAACGAAGACTGATTATAGTAAAACTTTCAAGTAAATTTATAATAGTTTCGGAGAAGCGTAGGGCAGAGTACAGAACTGATAGCAAAATTAGAGAACAATAGGATAGCAAACAATTTATAAAATGAGACTGATAAGACGTTATTGTTACACTAAGAGCACACAAGAGCACATACAACAGCAAGAGAACAAATACACCAAGAGCATAGACTAGCAAGAGTACGTAACAACTAGAGTATATAAAATCATTACATTTACAGTATTATAAAAACATTCACATTTGACATTCCTCCCCCTAAAACTGTGTCCTCACAGTTAAGGTTCGCGGAGAGTTAAACGCGTTGCCTCAGTCAATGGCCGGAGTAATTATTTGTCAGTCGAACTATAGATTGGTCAATTACTCACTTAACAACTGACAATTAATTAAACCCGGAGAACATATTACTGACGCAATTCGTTTTGGGGCTCATTATTGTCCTCCATGTAGAGTCGGAGCTGGGGCACTTCGCGCACAATTAAACGCAAAATACGGAGCACGCAGGTGGCGGAGAGGTGGTAGCCGTCATCCTTTAGGCAGTGATTGTCCAGCATGACCGGCAGGGGATTGATGAAGCGGACGTTGGGGTAGGGCTCTGCCGCCTGGCGAATAGCCTTGTGGGCCGGAGAAACGCGGTCTTGGGCAAAATCGGAGCGGCGTGGGGGAAGCAGCACAAAAACACGGATTTCGGGGCCTTGTTGAAAATCACACGGAACAGTTCGCGATACATGTACATTGTACAACAGCGGTTGGGCGTAGTTGTTGTTGGCCACGTCGTTCGTTCCAATCAGCAGGGTGAGGGTGGCGTATTGATAGGGGCTTCTGTACTTCTCGAGGAAACGGAGGGCCTCTTTGTCTGAGATGAGACTGATAAGACGTTATTGTTACACTATTGTTAGATCGGAGACTTGAAGGGCTAACAGACCAAGTTAACGGAGAAACGAAGACTGATTATAGTAAAACTTTCAAGTAAATTTATAATAGTTTCGGAGAAGCGTAGGGCAGAGTACAGAACTGATAGCAAAATTAGAGAACAATAGGATAGCAAACAATTTATAAAATGAGACTGATAAGACGTTATTGTTACACTAAGAGCACACAAGAGCACATACAACAGCAAGAGCACAAATACACCAAGAGCATAGACTAGCAAGAGTACGTAACAACTAGAGTATATAAAATCATTACATTTACAGTATTATAAAAACATTTACATTTGACACGAAAATAGTATAACAACAAGTTAATTGAGCTTAATATTTGCATTTATATTTTCTCGCATTTTTACAACATAACGTAACTTTGTTGCAAGAAGCCGTCTATTTAGTGTTCAAAATAGACACATATCACAGTCAAATTTGTTTAAAAATTCATTATTCCAAGCTTTTGATAGTTTAGGCATGCTGGTAATATGGCGTAAAAAACAACGAAGGTACAACTTAATTCTTGTATCCTAGACCTAACCTTGTTCCATTTATCTTCATATCTAACATTTATCTTGTTCATTTATATAACATATCTTGCAAAACTAGTTTGGACGGCATCAATCAGTAATTTAGACGGGAACCAAAATAAGTATCCAATTTCCAATATGCCTCCAATTGACCAAATTTGTCTAATAAAAATTAAGATTTTCATGACTGGGTGACGCAGAGGATCCAGGGGAGGGGGTGCCTAATACTAACCAAAACTTAAAGCCCTGTTCACACTAGTTGCTGCAACCTAGTTGCTCGGTTGCAGCAACAGCCAATCATTTACAGCCTAAACTTGAAATACCCAATCAAAATACATGCCGCCAACTCCATTAAGAAGCGGGAAATCCCGGATTTGATTCAGTTTTTCAAAAGCTAGCCTCGATGGAGTTTGCACTTTGTGTTGCTGCAGCTGCATTAGCTGGCTAAAAATGGGTGAAGAATTGCGGCTGTTTTTCATCGTTTTATGTAGTCAGAATGCTTTACATTCCATAGGGATGGTCGTTCTTCGTACAGGTCAATCAGTTTGTTGACCGTGGGCGAATCCCACAGAGTTTGCGAATGCTCTGCCATTGACAACGCACGACATACACTCACAATTGCGCAACTGAGCGCAAATTAAGCCAACGCCGCAGGAAAAAATCATTAACAAGCAACAGTTTGCTGCAAGAGAAACATAGTAAAAATTTTACAGTAGTTTGTCATATTTGACAAAAAACCTGTTGCGAGCTCATTTTTTATTCCAACTTAAATCAATTATAACCAAACTGAAAAATTCTATTCTTTCGAAGATGAACATAATTTTATAGAAGACTGATGACCGGTGGAGCAAACCGCAAAAAATAACAATCCACTTTACGACCGGAGGTAAAATTTTGCCGGAGCCGGAGCTGGATATAAAATGCCGGAGCCTGAGCCGGAGGCTGTTTTTTTTTAAAAATTTCAATTAGTATGTTGACAATAATGACAAATTTTTTTTCAATTTTCTTTAAAACTGCAGTCTTTAATTTTTTAACAGTCTTTTTTAATGTCTTATTTCTCTACATTTGTCTTTGCACATTCATATATACCACCACTGGTCACTGTTTTGAATGATTTCTCAAAAAATTTTCACCAACATTGATAAAAGTAAAAAAATTAATCAAATTGACCAGTGTGGCATTTTGACTATGGTACTAAGGGCGTAGTTTACGGGGTGGTTCAGGGAGTCCGTCTGAGCCCCGTTTTTAGTCTAACGGTACGAAATTGTCAACAAGGGTACCCCCCAAAAAATTCATAAATTTGGAGGATTGCTCTTTGTAGAAGATGCCGTAAATGTCTCTAGCTTCTAAGGGGTATATACCGCCCCCAATAACCTGGAACCTAAATGTACATCAGTGGCGTAGCGAGGAAATAATTTCGGGGGAAAAATGACTTCGATTTTTTATAATGGGTTAAAATTGACTTTCTTGCTATTTCAACACAAAATTTTGCGAGATAACAGCGCATATTGCAGGGGAGGGGGTGCCTAATACTAACCACAACTTAAAGCCCTGTTCACACTAGTTGCTGCAACCTAGTTGCTCGGTTGCAGCAACAGCCAATCATCTACAGCCTAAACTTGAAATACCCAATCAAAATACATGCCGCCAACTCCATTAAGAAGCGGGAAATCCCGGATTTGATTCAGTTTTTCAAAAGCTAGCCTCGATGGAGTTTGCACTTTGTGTTGCTGCAGCTGCATTAGCTGGCTAAAAATGGGTGAAGAATTTCGGCTGTTTTTCATCGTTTTATGTAGTCAGAATGCTTTACATTCCATAGGGATGGCCGTTCTTCGTACAGGTCAATCAGTTTGTTGACCGTGGGCGAATCCCACAGAGTTTGCGAATGCTCTGCCATTGACAACGCACGACATACACTCACAATTGCGCAACTGAGCGCAAATTAAGCCAACGCCGCAGGAAAAAAATCATTAACAAGCAACAGTTTGCTGCAAAAGAAACATAGTAAAAATTTTACAGTAGTTTGTCATATTTGACAAAAAACCTGTTGCGAGCTCATTTTTTATTCCAACTTAAATCAATTATAACCAAACTGAAAAATTCTATTCTTTCGAAGATGAAAATAATTTTATAGAAGACTGATGACCGGTGGAGCAAACCGCAAAAAATAACAATCCACTTTGCCAAAGCAAAGAGCTGGATTTGATTCATACCCGAATCAAACGGGATAAAAGCGCAATAGTAGTTGCCAAATTTTTCTCCAAAAACAGATGGTAAATTTCAATTGGTGACTTGTTCACTTTCACGGAAATATAGTTGAAAAGGTAGCGAACACATACTAACAGGATACTTGTGCACACTGCATTTTAAACCATGTTTATGAAAACGTGTGAGGAGCACTATTTGGCTTTATTTTCCGCCCAGCTATTTCGCCAAGCCCAATTTTTATGCGAACATGCGCGTACGGTTACGACTACCTATGTAGGTAAAATGGCTCAGCTTACTTACTTACATATGTATCTCACCCTGCATTGTAATATTGTAATATCATTTTTGTGCAAAACATGTTTCTTTAAAAACCAAAACAAAATTTTCTTCCAATTACAGAACTACCTGTAACAATATGTATAATATGATCTATTAGCAAAGGGTTTTCACACCCTTTGCTTGGTCCTACCGTTAAACTACCATTTTTGGGCCTGAAACCACACATGTTATTCAGATACAAAAGAAACTTTTGCATTGTTTAAAACAGAAAGTGAGGGTGGTATATATTTTGACAGTTTAAAATAAAGCTTCGGCAAGAGCTTCAAAAAAATGCCAGATTTCTTTAAAATTTTAAACTAACTAAAGCGACTAACAGATTGGTAAAATTGTTCTTAAAATAAGAACGGGTTAGACCTTTTATGAATGGCTTTTCTGAGTAGTATAAGAGCCAGAAAAATTTACAAACAGTTTTTCAAAGTTCTCAAACAAACACACAAAAAATGCAATTTTTGAGCCATAAATTCACCGTAGAAGCTTGAATCAATTTCAAAATTAGCTCAAATATTTCTATCTACATGTGCAATGTCTATATCAAATTTGATTATGTCCAATCAAGTATTATTTAAATTTTTGCATAAAACGTTACGTAACTACCACTTTAAGCAAAGAGCTGGATTTGATTCATACCAAAATCCATCGGGTTAAAACCGCATAGTTGTCATTTACTTTTTCTTCGGGAACAGTTTGTATAATTCACGTGGAGACCTAAGAGCTGGATTTGACTTATAGCCAAGTGATATGGCTTAGCACTGACAGTGAAACGCAAAACAATCAACTTAGGATCAGACGCATTCGTAGATCCGCAGAATTACACTGAACAAAATACACACAAACGCACACACAACCTGCACCAAGCTAAACGTTGTATTTCAGTGTTGTAAAGAAGCCTGCTGCAAAAGTTTCCACAGGCATCATCATATAATTAGACACACACGCACACACACCTATTGTTAATTTCATCACACAGCCTTACGTTTCGATCCAGGGGCATCATAAGAACCTGTTGCGGTGTGCCGCAACAGGAAAAATTTGACCGTGCGTGCATTTGTATTCACACGCTTGAAGCTAGGAACGTGCGTGAAGAATAGCCAATCAGATTACGAGTTGCCCCAAGGAAGTCGCCGGTCGCCCGAAGCGATCGCTCCTAGACCGATCGGAGCAACTTGGTTGCCGCAACTTTTTGGCTAAGTCACCCGTGCGTTCACACGCCATTTTCGAGCAACTTCGCTAAATTTTGGTTGCGGCGACCAAGTCGCGGCAACTAAGTTGCCCGAAAGTTGCCCCGTGTGAACAGAGCTTAAGAGGGAAGTTATGTGAACGACGCATGTGCCAAGGGTGGCGAACGACCGGAGGTAAAATTTTGCCGGAGCCGGAGCTGGATATAAAATGCCGGAGCCGGAGCCGGAGGCTGTTTTTTTTTAAAAATTTCAATTAGTATGTTGACAATAATGACAAATTTTTTTCAATTTTCTTTAAAACTGCAGTCTTTAATTTTTTAACAGTCTTTTTTAATTTCTTATTTCTCTACATTTGTCTTTGCATATTCATATATACCACCACTGGTCACTGTTTTGAATGATTTCTCAAAAAATTTTCACCAACATTGATAAGAGTAAAAAAATTAATCAAATTGACCAGTGTGGCATTTTGACTATGGTACTAAGGGCGTAGTTTACGGGGGTGGTCAGGGAGTCCGTCTGAGCCCCGTTTTTAGTCTAACCGTACGAAATTGTCAAAAAGGGTACCCCCCAAAAAATTCACAAATTTGGAGGATTGCTCTTTGTAGAAGATGCCGTAAATGTCTCTAGCTTCTAAGGGGTATATACCGCCCCCCAATAACCTGGAACCTAAGTGTACATTAGTGGCGTAGTGAGAAAAAAATTTCGGGGGAAAAATGACTGCGATTTTTTATAATGGGTTAAAATTGACTTTCTTGCTATTTCAACACAAAATTTTGCGAGATAACAGCGCATATTGCGCAAACATTGGCCTAATTTTGACCGACCGAAAACATTAAAGTTAAAAATCTCGCTCAAAACACTAAGCTACGAAGTTACAGGGGTCTGGGGCGGCAGCCTCCAGAAAACAATGAGAACTTTTTGATTTTCGGGCCAAATTTGGTCAATTTGAGACGTAAGAATACATAATGGTAGAGAGAGGTGGTCGATTCTATTACAACCGGCAGTAATATAAGTATTGGTAACCGACTAATCGCTTCGTTAACTGAACTTTTTGTCAAAGTTAGAACAATAAAAATTCTCCGGCTCCGGCACTTTTTTTGCCGGAGCCGGAGGCTCAAATCCGGTCGGAGCCGGAGCCGGAGCCTCCGGTCGATCGCTAGAAGGGGCCGGGGGGATATACAACTCATCTATGTATATTGTATGCCAAAAGCAACACTGAGGAAATAGGGCGAAATTCAGGTATATATATATCGTGTAGATAATAGGACAAAGGGGGTGTGCAAATGTGAATGCAATGAGCCCCTCCCTCAAACACGTATATATGCATAATGTTTACGTATTATACACACTACTACGTATATATACAATCCCTGAATACTACACATTATAATAGGTACCTGCGTAACGTGCCCTCAAAAACTTACGCTTTTCAAGTTTAGCAAAAATTCCAGGCGTCACTCCGTTCTGCATGCTGCGCCAGTTTATAGAAGACGGCTGAAAATTTTCACAATCGATTAAGCCCAAAGAAACGAAACGACTAGAAAAGTCAAGACCGATGATTTTCCCTTAAAATCGAGTCGAGAATGAATAAAAAGCGCTCAAAAGTAGCAAACTTGGAACCAAATGAAATAGATACACGTACAAATATATAAGTTGGAAAAAATAATAAATATGGGTATTATACATATGTATAAATAATGATAGAGGTGCGGGGAAACTCCTATGGATTTTGCGGCGGGGGGACCCTAGTGTTTCCTAGCCATGTTGTGAGGCTCCGCGACTGTTAACTGATTCAATGTGGCTTCAAAACTTCGCGGGTCCAAAAAGACCAAAATCTGAACGCAGTAAGACACAAAAATTTGGAAATATGGTTTTTCCCTGCACCACTATTAGCGGATTTTTGACCGTATATACTATATAGTTGATCCATGTTTAAAGAAATATATATATATATATATATATATATATATATATATATATATATATATATATATATATATATATATATATATATATATATATATATATATATATATATATATATATATATATATATATATATATATATATATATATATATATATATATATATATATATATATATAAAGAAAAATACAGTGTTTGCTAAAAAATTGTGTCTTACAAATATATATATCACTTTTAGAAAAATCCGATAGTTCCGATAGTTTAGTTCAGCGGAATTCACTTTACAGAAATTGAGCGCACAAAATTACACTTCTGTATAAAAATAAACAAAGTTAACGCCAAATTCCACGTAACATTGAAAAACCGGATAATACAAATGTTCAGGAGAAACTTGTTTAGAATCAATAACAAGGTTAAAATGTGTTTGTTTTTCCAATTAAACGGCGAGGTAGTATGTATATTTAGTTAATTGAGGTATAAAACAGCCGTTACGGCAGAACGCAAAAACTTCACTACTAAATAAATGAAAATCGATCGTAAATGACTTGGCCGTCATAAGTCGATAAAGCATATAATTGTCAAAAACAATGTGTCGATATAAAAAGTCAGTCGAAATCGAAATCTAGAACGAACATAAAAGATTAAGGTACCCAAAGTTTACTAAACGATCAAATGGGATATACATATACATGAGAAAGATACACAAAGAGAAAAGCTTAGATAAGTACGAAGAAAAATAAAGAAACAATAACACAAACAGCAAAATTCACAGCAAGCAACGCACAGAACACTCAATAAATAATGCAAGTAGCTCGAAAATAGCTACCTACCTACGAAAATGTATTAAAAATAAACAATAAATGCTTCAAAGTTTCACTAAAAATCTTTTTTAAAACCTAGCCGTTACGTCAAAGCTTGACACAATTGGTCTTCTAGAGTCACAACTGAAAGGGGACATTTACGTACATATTTATTCAAGTGTTTTACATACCATTGATATACACGAGCTTTTTATTCGCAACTGTTCTCGACTGGCTTGACCGAAACTGGTGCCTAAAACTCACGCACGACTACTTTTTTTGTTAAGTTGACTCCCAACTCACTCCCCGACAAGTGGTAGCTAGAAACTTGCTTAAACATAACACACTTATATAAGACATCGTTTTCCATACATCTACACACACACACACACACACACACACACACACACACACACACACACACACACACACACACACACACGTACATACGTATATGTATGAGGCGGAATGAACAGACGTACGTAAACCTGACTACTTAATAAGTATATACAGAGATCTTTTTCTTCAAATTCAGTCTTCAGATCTGACTCTGAAGGCTCAATCAAGCCCACACATCCGACCAACGAACATGTATAGTTAGGGAAAGGGCACCACATAGACATCTAAGGGCGGATGCCGGATACTCTAAACGCGCGACTTGCAAGACGTAAAGCGGCAAACGCAGAAATGGGATGATGAAAGATCAATGTTGAATATTGCCACGCCCAACCACGCGGCACTTGCATAGACATTGGCCAAGACTATTTTAAATTACATTTATATTACTATACATTTTAAATTCTAGACAAATAAAATTTTATCCGGCAACAGTACTTATAAATTAAGCAATAAGAATATATTTTAATATACAAATCAAACTACTAAGGGGCTGCTCACAAATTCGGACTAACTGGATTAAATTAACTGAATTAACTACAATAACTCGAGCTAGACTTTTAAGGGTGGATTTCACAAAGGTGGTTTTACTAAACCACGGTTTTACGTGTATACGTTTTTAAATGATTTGCGCATAATTTCATTATGACATATCGCCTGATTCGTTACGAATTTCGTAGATTTTCTTAAACCATGGTTTTAGCGCAGTTGAAAATTGAAACCTGCAGCACAGCAAGGTCTCTGTTTTGCTTTAATTTCAGTCGAGCTAAAACCATGGTTTTAGAAATTCAACTAAATTCGTAACGAATAAGGCGATATTTCGCAATGAAATTATGTGCAAATCATATAAAAACGTACGTAAAACCATGGTTTAGTAAAACCACCTTTGTGAAATCCACCCTTAGTACATATCTTTCCAAAAATTTGCACGTTTATGCACGTGACACAGAGGAGCAACTGTGTCTAATTTGGAAAAGGTCTCACGCGTGTGTTGAGTTAATCTAATCCAGTTAATCCAAGTTCGTGAACAGGCGCTGCCCTAAGTACATACCCGGTATTGACTTCATCGATTCGAACGACGAAACCGTGGAATAATATCGACGTAAAGCAACGCCATTATTGGCGCCTCCGCTAAGAGCCGCTTTGGGAGGCTGCGTATCAATACCCGTAGAACGACGCATTGCAAAGTATAATAAATTAACTATATACTATTTAAAAAACAAAATAAAATACACTAATACTACAATTCCAGACCGTATATAAACTTTGAGAATAACATACAATAAAGCAGCCGTCTTGTAGGCTGCTTTAAAGCTTAGCAAATACGTCTCCGTTCTAAATGGCACTTATTCTGAAGCTTCCTTCGATTGAGCCGACAATGCAATAGTATATAATCTGTATACGTAAAACGCGTATATACGCTATTGGGTATTATTGACGTAAACAAACAAGGTATCGGTATATATGTATGTATACGTAAGTTATACGTATATATATACCTGGCATTTTTTCGGATTTGAAAGTCAGGGGGGAGGGCATTTGAAATCACAAATCTAAACCTAATGAGTAATGACCTTTTAAACTGCGCAGCAAATAAATATATATAAGCAAACTTATAAATAGAAATCTTTTTGCTAAAAAACATAAACTGGCGAATATTATATCTTAAAACTGCGTAATAAAAACATACATATATATGGATGAACTGTTAAGCCACAAACCAACCTGACTCAAAGCTTTTGCCCAACTTTTCTAGTCGCCTCAGTTCAGGTAAGTTGCCCATGTTGCTTCAGGGTTGGATGATTCTAAAATATATATAAATATTATACACATTAAACCTTACTGGCGTATTTTTAGTGGGGGTTGGTTTTGATTTGGCCGGAGCCCCCCTATTTTGGCCACCTCCAACTCCGGATGGGACGCCGCCCCAAACTTTTTTCGAAACGACGTTTCAGCTACTTGTTAACTGTAGCGAAGACTCTGTATTGCGATTTTTATGTCGTTTTGTAGTTAGGTTCTGGAGTGTTCAGTCTATATATATATATATATATATATATATATATATATATATATATATATATATATTTATATATCTAGTATCTGTTTAGTATATATCATTGAAGCTGCACCCCCCCTTGGGGGAAACCGGGGGCGCCCCCCCCCCCCCCCCCCAACCCCCCAACCAATTGACCAAACTTTACTTAAAAATTAAAAAATTCTCAATTTTTTTTCCTGGGGGCTGCCGCCCCCAGACCCCTGCAACTCTGTGGCTGACTAGTCCTTGTTATTATCTTGCATCAAAGCCTACGCATGTCTACAAGAGTACATTATGCAGAATTTACTTGTGTTATACACTGTCTGATCTCTGATGTGACGTTCCCATCTTGTTTTTAATTTTCCTGTCGGAAAAAATTTCTGATGCATCTCCAGTTGACCAAATTCGGCCTAAACAGTTAAAAAATTTCAATTTTTTTCTGGGGGCTGCCGCCCCCAGACCCCTGCAACCTGTGACTCACTGATCTTGCGTTTGCACTGCTAATTTAATAGTGTTAAAATTACTGTACCTAAATACCGAAATAAATGTTAAAAGGGTATTTTAACCCATTACAAAAAAGTCATTCCCCGAAATTTTTGACTACATAAATGAACACAAACTACGTTTTGTTATGTAAACCTTTAGCTAAAATAATATGTAAAAAATCTTTGGTTCTGGCCTAGGAGCTGCCGCCCCCTGCAGTAGTGTGACAGTGATTTTTCATTTTATTTTTGTGTCGAAATTGCAAAAAATTGTGTCGTAAATGCAAAACAGTCTATATAGATTGAGGGGGGGATGGGGGGGGGACCCCCGCCCAAAATCGAGGACCCGGGGGGGAGGGTCCCCAAAATTTGGGCAAAATTTAGAAAAAAAGGCAGTTTTTGGCGAAATTTTTATAAAATTTTGCAAATTTGGGTATTTTTGGTCATCTGGGGGGGGGGGTGAGGGTACCCAAAATTTGGCCGGAGAGGCCCCCCCAAAATTTTGACCCCGTTACATGTAGACATGATATATATATTGCATTTGTTATGGCCGCGGGGGGGGGGGGTCGCGCCCCCCCCGAAAAAAATTCCTGGATCCGCCCACAATATATATATATATATATATATATATATATATATATATATATATATATATATATATATATAAAAAAAAAAAAAAAAAAAAAAAAAAAAAAAAATATATATATTAAAAAATATCTTCCAACCAAACAAAAACAAAAACCCCTAACCTAACCCTACAAATAAAAAAAACACAACACACCCACCCTCCACCAACACCCCCCAAAACCCTGCCCCCCCTGAAATTTTTACCAACTGAAATTTTACACAACAAACAAATTTTAGTGTCATTTGTTTTTATTTTCCATGAAAGTACATATAAGCGTGTTTATATGAGTGCATTGTGCGCAACTTGTTTGCTACTATATATACTGTTTTGTATTACCTTTTAGCTGTTTTATGTTTGAAAAAAGGACTTTTTAGTAAATTCTTTTAGTAAGTGTATACATTTAAAGCCTAAGTAAAATTGTCAGAGTTGCTAAGTTCTGTACTCTCTTCGACCTGCCGGTTGTGGAATTTTCGGTTTTGAGGTACAAGTTGAGCAGTCCAGTCAGTCGGATCGTATCGATCTTCTCTCGTTCGGGTAGATCAAGTTCAAAAAACTCCGAACCGATGAGAACTTACTTGAAATCGACGATGGAGTTGTGAACTAAGTTAAAAACTACAAAGTATGCGGCTAACCCCCAGACGCCTGCATTTTACTGAAATATACTTTTCAGTTCACTATTACATAGTAATTTTTTGGAAACTATCGAGTCTATACATAATATTTTTTGAGCTCTTTTTTCGACATCAAGCAGGGGGGCTTGTCCTGATTGGTCAAATCTGAGAGGGGGCTTGTCCCAAAATGTCAAATCTGGTGGAGGGGGCTTGTGCACTGAAGCTACAATTACGTATAAAGAACCATTTTTTTCGCCTAACATTAGTCTTGTCATGTTACCTTGGTGTGCGACCAACTTTTTGGTCGGCGCCCCCTATACTAAACTGACAATTTAGCAGATCAAAATTATACATCACCCAACGCCCCAATAAACAAAACAATCAAAACTTACCGAAAGCTATTTACAAACGGACAATAAAGCAATGCACTCGAACAATTCGAAAATCTACAAGCAATATTTGTGCACAGCTGAACTAGAAAGGAAAACTGCTGAGACAAAATTAAGGCACTATTCAGGCAAAATTTTTGATGATTACCAGTTTTTCTACCCACCGCCTACAACAAAGAACAATATAAACAACTAACAAGATAAAAACAGACATGTTTTCAAATATAGGGTCTTGCTTTTTAGGTCTAGGCTTAGTTTACAAAATTTTGACTGTGTCTAATTGTAAGCGTGGTTCAAGTATAGAGACGCTGGGAAAAACACTATTTCTATTTCGGATAGTCCTGTAGTCCACATAAATCGAATAAATTAGTGCACGCAGCTCTTATAACGGCCATTTTAAGCCTGATACTGAAATACTGAAATTACTGAAATTAATACAGCCTGATACCAAGCCTGCACCTAAGCCCCATACTAAGCCTAAGCCTAAGCCCAAGCCTAAATTGAGGCCTAAGGCCTATTCCTTTACCGGATTAAAGGGTTAATAATAATCGGATGACTAAACGGGTTAAAACTTATGCTTAAAAATGCCATTCCAAAACCTCCCGACTTAACTTTTAGTGCGCTGCTTTTTAATCGGACGAAACGGACTTAATTAACTATTCACGCTAATGTTAAGCGTGCATGTTAAATCCGTTTAGTCCAGTGGTATATATATAGTTTTGGAATGGGGTCAGACTAAAATCAAGCCGCTGACTTATTTCAACTCTTTTAGTCCGTTTAGTCCGATTTGTCATTCCAAAACCTCGGACTAAAATAAGTCTAGTCCGTTCAATCTGGTAAAGGAATAGGCCCCCAGTTTGAATTTGGTGAAAAATTGGACGATTCTGGTGAAATTGGCCACTTTTTCGGAAGGTACGGGGTCAACGTGCCTTTGTTTTGATTTCAAAAAATTTTAAACATTATTCCGACTCCATTTAAACACGTTTGGAATGGAGAAAACAGGAGAAAAACAATGCGAAAACGCCCCTCACTGCACAAGAAACCCAATGCGGCGAAAAGTCGATGATATTTTGTTGAAACATTGTGGAAAAAATTTTCTTTTATATTTCATTCATTTTTCAACAAAATTTCAGCAAATTTTCACACATTTTTTTGCAACATTTCTGTTATTTTTCAATAAAATTTCTACGAAAAATACAACGTAATTTCATTTATTTTTCAACAAAAATTCGTCCGAATTTCAACAAAATTTTCAGTAAAATTTCAACAAAATTTCATTCATTTTTCAACGAAATTTCAACAAATTTTCAACAAATTTTTTCGCAAAATTTCGGTTATTTTTCATTGAAATTTCTACTAAAATTCAACGTAATTTCAATAATTTTTCTACAACATTTCGTCACAATTTCGACAAAATTTTCAGTAAAATTTCAACAAAATTTCAATCATTTTTCAACAAAAATTCGTCACAATTTCACCAAAATTTTCAGTAAAATTTCAACAAATTTTCGTTAATTTTTCACTAAAATTTCACTAGAAATTTACTTTTTATCAAAATTTTCAACAATATTTCAACAGTTTTTCTATATTACCAACAAAAAGTCTGTCGTAACTGAACAATTTTTCATCTGTACTTTCATTGTTTTTTCAAAAAAATTTCATGGAATAACAAAAAATTTTTGATAGTTTTTAATAAAATTTTTCAAGACTATTTCATTAGATTTTCATTGTGATTTTGTGAAGTGAATGTGAATATGTGAATGTTGGTTGATTGAATGTTAAACATTGAATGTTGTGTGCGCTGTGCCTGTGATGTTTACAGGCAACGTATAGGCTTAGCTGGTTAGGATTGGTTAAAGCGGGGAAAATTTTTTTCGGCTGCTACAGTACAAACTCATAGAACCAACATCGTCAGCCAAGCCCCTAAACTGATATCTAGCCTAAAAAAATAGCTGTCGCCCCTTTTAATGAAAATTTAGAGTTAAATTATACCCTTAGGGGAGGAATAAGTCGGAAAACGGTATTTTTTCGCCTAATAATCCGGAGTCCCCAGTCCGGGCGGGTGTCAAAGTTGTAGGCTTAGGCTCAGTGCTTAGGCTTAGCGCTCAGACTCATAGCTCAATACTCTTAGTTCCTCGCATCAAATAAAAGGGCATTTGGTACTGTGGAATTATAAATACTTCTTCGACTAAATAATTCATTGTCTGTGCAAAAAAGCCCATTTTAATATTTTAACTCAACGAAGTTTATTTCACCTATTATTTTGCTGGAAAAGTTATTTTTGGAATAAATGTTGCAGAAAATAAATACATAAATGCAACATAAATTTTGCAATAAAGCAGAAAATGTTGCAATACACAGCTGAATAAATTTGATTCCGACCAGCACATTTGATCACATAATGAGGGTTAAATGCTGCATAAAATAATTAAGTTGGGGGGGAATATTGGACCAATTTTTTTAGTAGAGCACCTTGGGGAAGCATTTTTGCTTCAAGAACACCTATTTCATTTTTTGGATTTTTTGAGATGAACCCCCGGAATCTGGATCCTCGGTGAGAGACGTTTTCGCAATTTTTTTTTTGGAAACTCATGTTTTCTCCATTCGAAACGTGTTTAAATGGAGTCGGAATAATGTTTACAATTTTTTAGATTCAAAACAAAGGCACGTTAACCCAGTTCCTTTCTGAAAAATTGGCCAAATTCACCAGAATCGTCCAATTTTTGACCAAATTCAAACTGGGCCTTAATTTACGCTTGGGCTAAGGCTTAGGCTTATAGGCTTAGCCTGAGGCTTAGGCTGCGATTTAGGCTTAGGTTCAGGCTTAGGCTTAGGCTCAGGCTTAGATACTAAAAAATCGAAATTTTCAGGAATAATCCTGTCAGCTTAGCCTACAGAATCCTGCTAGCTATGCATAAACGATGCCTTAAAGCCTCATAACGCACTCACAACTATCCAAAAAAATATAGCCATTTTTGGCTTCAGACTTTGGCTCTAATTTCACTTCCAAAAACACAAACACGATTTTCAAGGGGTCATAGCTCAGAAAATCCAAATTTGCTGATAGTGGTTCTATTATAAAAAATGCTTCGCTTAAGGTTCTCCAAAAATAGGTCCACTATTTCCCCCACCCCAACTGCTCTTGATCCAAATTTGTTGAAAAATTAACAAAAAATAGATGAAATTTTACTAAAAAGATGTAAACTTACTGTTAATAGCCGAATGTTAAATTGATGAAAATTTGTGAAAAAATGAGACAAAAACACAAATTGATGAAATTTTACAGAAAAAAAAATGTAAACTTACTGTTGACAGAAGAGTGTTAAATTGATGAAAATTTGTTGGAAAAAAGATAATAAATTGATGAAATTTAACTGAAAGAAATGTAAACTTACTATTGATAGCAGAACGTTAAATTGATAAAAATTCGTTGAAAAAATGATGATAAACTGATTGAATTTTATAGGAAAAATGTAAACTTACTGTTGATAGCTGAATGTAAAATTGATGAAAATTTGTTGAAAAAAGATGATTAAATTAAAAGATTAAATTGATGAGATGAAACTGAAAAAGTTTAAACTTACTCTTGATAGCAGAACGTTAAATTGATGAAAATTTGTTGAAAAAATGCTAATAAATGGATGAAATTTTACTGAAAAAATATAAACTTACTGTTGATAGTAGAACGTTAAATTGATGAAAATTTGTTGAAAAAATGATAAAATTATTGAAAATTTGCTGAACGTTGCACTCAGATTTCATTTTTTTGCTGAAAATTAGTTGAAAAGTCTTGGACATGTTATTGAAATCTTGCATAGAGGTTCAGATTTTTGTAGAAATTTTGTTGATATTTTGTTGAAAAAAGGGTTAAATGCAGTTGGGGGGGAAATAGTGGACCTATTTTTTTGAGTAGAGCACCTTGGGAGAAGCATTTTTGCTTCAAGGACCCCTATTTTTTTTCTATTTTCTGAGATACGAACCCCGAAATCTGAACCTTCACTGAGGGACGTTTTCGTAATTTTTTCAGAAACCTGTGTTTTTTCCGTCCAAACGTGTTTTAATCGAGTCGGAATGTTTATAATTTTTTTGAATAAAAACAACGGCACCATGACCCCGTTCCTTCCGAAAAATTGGCCAAATTCACCAGAATCGTCTAATTTTTGACCTAATTCAAACTTGGGCTTAGGCTTAGGGTTAGGGCTTAGGCTTAGTATGGGGCTTAGGCTTAGGCTTAGTATCAGGCTTAGGCTTAGGCTTAGGTGCAGGCTTAGGCTTAGGCTGAGGCTTAGGAACCAAAAATCGAAATTTTCAGGAAAAATCCTGCCAGCTTAGCCTAGAGAATCCTGCCAGCTAAGCCTAGACGATGCCTTAAAACATCACTCAAAACTATCCAAAAACAAAGATTATAGCCGTTTTTGGCTTCGAACTTTGGCCTACGGTCACTTCCAAAAACACTGAAAATGCTATTTTCAAGGGGTCATATCTCAGAAAATCCAAATTTGTGCATAGGGTTTGGTCTGTGAAATATATTTTCAGAAATAAGCCAATGATTAGCCACATCAGTGTATTGACCGTTTCTTTTGTCCTCTGGTTATTTTGACCAAAACTTATTTAAAAACTATAATTGCTTCTAAAAAACTTGTCAAAAATTAATTGGGTTATTTGTAGTTTGTAGTGTTTTTTGTGCTGACTAACGGACATTTTCTTACGAAGACGCACACGGACAAACATGAACTATGCATATGCATAGATTTCCACTCATACTGAAACGCATTCTCGAAAATATAAGATACTGGTTCAAAATTCTTGAAACTCCTCCTCATGATTTACTGTAACAAGCTTACTTCGCACTGTGGTTCCTCGCTTGGGAAGCCAAGTGTCTGTACATGGATCACTGCACTGGTTTCATTGCTAAATTCGCTTGGATATATTGAATTATGGTACACACAAAAAGTTGGAAATTAAAAAGAAACCATGAAATGTATAGTCTTAAAACTAAAAGAATTATTATTTCAAGCATATACATCAGAAATCTCTAATGTTCCCAGCCTCGACCTTTTCCTTAAATTCAAAAAAGAATTTGAACTAGAATCATATTTATTACTCATAAGTAATTCATAAGTACAAACGTGCACTAAGTAGATTCAGGTTGAGATCGCATGACCTAGAAATTGAAAAAGGTAAATGGGATAGAAAAATCATAGATATATATAAATCAGATATAAATCACACAGAACTCCACGACAAGAAAAACTATGTCCACTCTGTAAATTAAATAAAGAAGAAGATGAAAGAATTTCATTTTCTTATGGAATGTCCCCGTTATGCAAACCTCAGAAATAGCTATATCTGCAGTCATGTTGATAGCTCATTGTCTTATGAGAATAACTTCATAAAAATATTATCTTCTAAAAATACCACAACTCTTTTGAATCTCTCGAAATTCGTACATTTCGCAATCACAGAAAGAACGAAACTTCTGAGCACAAGCAATGTGAGGACATAAGAGCTTACAACTTTGCACGACGGAATAAGTATTTTTTCTAATATTTTATATAGTTTTACACTGACCAATTTTGTTGCTCTATTGTTTTTTCCTTTATTGTTATTCAGCAGTGCGTGTTTTTGTTTGTTTCACCAGCATACTATGTTCCGTTTGGAATGTTATGCTTCGGATTGCTTTAATAAACAGCGAAGAACAAAGAACATAACTCGACTATGTTAAAATATTGGAAGTCATGTGCTACGTCTGTGTGTACTTCTGTTGAATCTTGTTGAGAATTTACGTCACACGTCACTCTGTGTGGTTGTATTAATACCCGGGCTTGTGTTAGTGTTTTGAAAAATGCTCGATTGAATTACCGAAAGCGTGAGAGTGGAAATTTAAACGATAGTTACAAAAGATAGCCGGGGGCGGGACCTATCGTACAATATAATTGCCAATATACAATACAATATACAACACACTGCTATGAAATTGATTTACAAAAAGTCAACTTCTATAGTTTGCCAGTCGCCATTAAAACACTGAAGTTAGCACTACAAGGTAGTAGGTACCTGCCAATACTAACTGCCAAGCCAAGGAGCCGTGTCAAAAATACCCCCTAATTTCAATCGTGTACACGATTTATTTACACGATTTTTAATCGTGTTATTTAAGTTTTTAAAACGTGTAAAAGTTTTGCAACTCGTGTTAAAATCGTGTGCCCGTTAAATGAGTACGCACAAGTTGTTTACTAACACACAGTGTACGCACATACCCAGAGGTGAACACATTTATTTAGTTTCACTTAGTTTGGTCTTTGGCAGCACTGGCCACTGATAAATATAGTGTTACAAATTTAGTTAGTATTACGTAACCTCGACCTAGTGTTCGGATCGGTTCCACTGGAACCGACTAGAAGCGGAACCGGAACCGGAACCGGAACCGATGCAAATTCGGAACCGATAGCAGTTTTCAGGTTTCTGTGAAAACAAAATTTTTTGCTCGACAGTGAACGTTAGTTTATATTTAGATACTCTCCAATGCACTAAATTGGGCCTAAAATTTAAAATTTTCTCCACATTTTTTCTGTAGGCTGCCGCAACACGCCCATGGAACTTTTTGGCTTAGTATTCCTTACTTTTCTCATTATGAAAGCGTATCAATGTCTATCAACATATAGGTATGAGTTACGTCCTTGTGTTACAGGATTTTTTGGTGCAAAATACGGGGCAAATGCTCACGATTTTAAAGTTTTGCTCACCAAAATTGAAATTTTGCTCAAATTTAGCTAACCGCTCTTACGGGCCCCTCTTTGATTTTTTGGTCTTCAAAAAAATTTCTGATACGTCTTCAATTTACAAAATTAGGCTTAAAAATCAAAATTTTTTCCAAATTTTTTCTGGGGGCTGCCGTCCTCAGACCCCTGCAACTTTATATTCCTGGCTATTATCTTTCATTACAGCTACGCATGTGTACACGAGTGTGCCTTATGCTGCATTTACTTGTGCACCACTCTTGTCAAATGTGAGGTACCACTTTTGTTTCCAGTTCCGACTGCTAAAACTTTCGATACGTCTCCAATTGACCAAAATCGGCCCCAAACGAAAGATCTTTAGTAAATTATTTCATAGGGGCGGGCCGACCCTAGATCCCTGCAACTCTTGTGGGTGGGTTTATCTTTCATGATATCATGTGAACATGGGTGTATTGTGTGCATACACTAGTTTAACACACACTGTGTAGTGTATTGTTTTTAGTGTTTGTGACAGGCCGGAATTTTCCGCCGGCCGGCCGGCCGCCTGCCGGGCTGATGGTCGCCGGCCGGCTGAAAAAAGCCGGCGCCGGCTGGCAGGCTAAAATCAGCCGGCCAGCTGGCCGGTCAAAATCGGCCGGCCGGCCGGCCAGTAAAAAACACCGGCCGGCCAGCCAAATTCAACCGACTAACAAAATTAGGCCGGCTTAACAATCTGGCAGGCTAACTTTATGCCAAAATAACACTCTGGACTGGTTTTATCCTAAAATTCGGCCGCTTCGACTCCGTTCTTCGGCGGCCGGCGGCTTTCGCGGCCGGTCACAAACACTAATTTGTTTTAGCTATTTTACAGGTGCAAATATTAATTTTCAGTGAATTCGTGGTCTGTAACGTCAATAAACTTCGTAAACTGTCCAGACTTACTGAATGAATTTATTTAATTTAATTTATTGCTGAATTCAAAGCCCAAAGAAACTACGTCACTAAACTAAAAAGAGAAAAAAAGAAACTAAAACTCATCAAGCTGACAACTAAACCTCGTCAATTTCACAAATTCGTTCAAAATTTAACTGGACTGGGCAAAGATCTCAACTGCAAAGAAGTTAACTTCTTAAAAGACGGCAACGGTTTCATAGCATCTGCAGAAGAAATTTGTGAAGCTTTTAACAAGTATTTCACTACATGCATTCCGGAATCCGCCGCACTATCTAAGGCAGAACTTGACCAGCACCCATCTATTACAGCTATTTTGAACAGAAACTTCCCGGAGTTCACGCTGCAATTTATATCAGAATATGATGTTTTTAACACCTTAGCAAACCTAGACACAAGTAAATCTACAGGAATAGACGGAATTAGTGCAAGCCTGTTAAAGAGTACTAAACGTGCCATTTCTGTACCTCTCACTGATCTATTCAACCATTTTATACTAATTAATGCCATACCCACAGATTTAAAATTAGCTCGAGTAACACCAGTTTTCAAAAAGGGTGACCCACTATTAAAAAAAACTATCGCCCGATTTCTGTGTTACCGATTATTGCTAAAATTTTTGAAAAGCTTCTTTTAAATCAACTTGATGCGCATTTTGAGCAACTGCTGCCAGATGACATGACCGGTTTTCGCAAAAAACAAGGATGTAGAACGGCCCTGATTTCTCTAACAGAACAATGCCGCAGACATATGGACAGCAAAGAAATAACTGGAATTCTAAGTCTTGATATATCCAAAGCATATGATTCAATCCCTCACTTTATGCTTTTAGCTAAATTAAAAGCATTTGGATTTTCTTCTAGTACAATAGCTATTTTTTAAAACTTTTTAAATGACAGAACTCAAGTTGTTAAAATTCAAAAGTCTATATCTAGCTCCCGTTTAGTAACGAAAGGGGTGCCACAAGGTTCTCTAGTCTCGCCACTACTGTTCAATCTATATTATGCAGACTTGGCGTGGACTTTGCCAAATTTAACGCTAATTAGATATGCTGACGACACCAACATACTCTGTCACAATTCAAACCTCAATTACCTCTGTCATAATCTCAGCTCTGATTTTAAACTCATTCAAGAATACCTACATTTGAACTATTTAAAGCTTAATGTAACAAAAACACAGTTCATTTTGATTAATAGCAATAACGGCATTGAAACAAATTTAGACAATGAAAGAATAAAGTCAACTGATTCAATAAAAGTTCTTGGCTGGATATTGCAACCTAGACTGGAAGTTACAAAACAAGTCTCCGCCATGATCCAGAAAGCAACCGCTACATTGGCACAACTGCGACAAATTCGAAGCTTACTACCACAAAAGAAAATGTTAGTGTTATATAAAACTTATATTCGATGTCATGTGGAGTTCGCATCGGAACTTCTGCTTGGAGCTCCTCAAGCGCAACTATTACGACTTGAAAGATTTCAGAATACAGCCTTGCGACAGCTTTTACGGACACCGTGGTATGATTCACTTACAAAAACGTACGAATTCGGATCGCTGATAAACAGACGTACCAACAAGTCATTGCAAACAACTTATCGTGCTATCCGCGAAAAAGCACCAGCATATTTACATCGTCTTTTTACCGTGGCCAACTCATCACACAGTCAACGTCATACTTATCTGTTAATTCTACCAAAATGTCGGACAGAAGCTATGAGAAAATCCTTCACAACTACCTGTATATGCTCAATTAACTGGAACAAGATTGGAGAAAAATTGAGAAAAGCAAAAACATTTTCAGAATTTATAAAACGTCAAAATAACTTTTAATATTTACTAATTTTAACTATTTGCTGTCTAATGCGTAAATGAGCTATAGCTCATGCATTTTTCGACATTAAACTTTTAGTAGTAGTAGTAGATTTGCTAGCTTCCGAAACTCGAAGCTCGCCGGCTTGTCGCCTGTGTAATTTTCATTGCCTTGAGATCCAGTATCTTTTTCCATGCGTCTTGGGTAAAAAAATTAGCATTGGTTTTGAACGAAATATGTTCATTTGAACAGTTTTTGGTTAAAATTGCAGATTAGTGCATTTTCACAGGTCTCAAACAATTAAAAAGCCAATTTCCGCCCGAATTTTTTTACTGGCTTAAGCTGTTTCTTAAATACAACCAAACAAATTTTTCGTCGTGAAGCTTCACTAAAAATTTTGAAAACAATTCGCCGCCACCGTTCCAAAAATATATCCTGGATCCGCCACTGAATACATATGTACATTACTAAAAATTAAAAATAATTCGGTTTGATGTTTTTACTGGAAACAACCGCACAGCGTTTTACCTTTTTTGTCTTGGTAGAAATTTTATTTTCAAAAAATTATATACGGTCCCTAATGTCAAAAATTTTGGTGAAGTTAGCTTGTGGACCCTCGCTGGCCCATAAATTTTTTCAGCTCCAGCTTCACTTTCAATGCCGCTCATTCGATGCGGCAAACACAAAATTTGTAAAACCAAGTGCATTCTTCATCAATGATATTAGATGTCAAAGTTTTATACCAGCATATGAAGCTTTAGAGGTGAAACAAGTGTGATGACTATTAACAGCACTCAAATAAACACGGAAACTATACACCGCATTGAAAGGAAAGAAATGTGTCTAGTAACTATACTTTAAAAATAGCTAATGGAACCGGAACCGGAACCGGAACCGATAGGGTGGAACCGGAACCAATTTGGAACCGGAACCGGAACCGATAGGGTGGAACCGGAACCAATTTGGAACCGGAACCGGAACCGATAGGGTGGAACCGGAACCAATTTGGAACCGTAACCGGAACCGATTTTGCCGGCTAGAACCGGAACCGGAACCGATTTGAAAATTAGGAACCGATCCGAACACTACCTTGACCAAGAACAACCAAAACACTTATTTATTCAGTCATTATCAAAAAGTAACAAAGTTTACGTAGGCACCTTACAATGACTGCAAAACGATAGTTAGCTAAACTGTTTTGGTTAAAGAGTTGTCATATTTCCCCGAGCATTTGTTTTTGTTTGCAGCTACATAATTGTTGTACTTGTAGACCACACCCTCCTTGATGTTGACTTTTCCATAGCTAGAAGCAGTTTCTAAAACTGGAAATTTATCAAAATTATAAGTTTCAGCTAAACTAAAGCATTTGGCAATATTTAAGTTTATTGTACAAATCCTGTGTTGTGTGCAGCCATGACGGCAGTTGAAATTATTGCATCAAAGAAATGGAAAATTCCACGTAGAAGGAAGTTCGCAAATAGCATCAACATTTTAGTGTTTATTGTGAAACTATATTTCAAAATCTAAATTATTAGATTGCCAAATAGCGTCCTAAATTTGTGCTAACCTTTAATTGACATTTACTGTATTGTGAAATTAACGCGGGAGTAATCCTTAGTTCAAAACAGCCTTTGTTAAGTACTCTAAAAATTCTCCTTCGCTGTAGAGGTCACTTGGCTTGATATGACAGAAGTGGTTGCTGTTCTTTTCAAAATTGTCTGGGACGCGTTGTACGCACGGGGCTAAGGGTAGGAAACTTGAGACGAATGTTTACGTAGTTTTAGTTTTTAGTTCAGTAGTGATTACTTCCCGTTTTGAAATGTATTTTTAAAGTGTAAATTATTTGCCCACTGTCCTGTTTCACACTTTTATTGTCTGCGTAAATTGTTAGTTTTTTCAATATAACCATCTCATTTTATTTGGCCTCCGAGTTTACGCTGATCTCCCTGAGGGTTTCTGTGACCGCCCTGGGACGCCTGTAGTGCGCCCCGGACCTGAGTCAGGGCGATCGACGGGCGGAATAGCCGCGATAATTGACGGATCTAGGTGTTACTCTCCGACCCACAGGGCTGCAGGCACGCGGTCTTTCACGCCCTAAATTGCAATTTATATTCTTGCCTTTACTCAACGAACCCCTTGGGTCGGGGTTTAACATCTGGCGACCGTGAACAGTGATTTTGGGCCACGCAGGAAGCCCAGGACGGTCCCTTATAAACCCTGCCAAATTTTTGTTTGTTTGGTTGTTTGGATGCCCACTTGGCTTCACTTTTGTTATTTTTATTGAAAACTGACCTTAATCGGTCACAGGACAGTCGGCACGCCCCTTCTGACAGCTTTTCTTTTTGAATTAGAAAGATATAATTCACACTGTTTGGCTTCGTGGCGCCAAAAATTGAAAATTTGAAAAGCGTTGTTTTGGAAGAAAGAAAGAAAGAAAATTTATTGAAAGAACCCGGGAAGGCGGAAAAGGGGCCTTGCGGGAAGGAAAGCATCCTAGGAAAGCACAGAATAGGTCCCCAGAAAATTCTGAGCAGAATGACCCCTTTTCCCAAAACTCCGAAAATCTCCCCCCCCCCAAATTTTGTAAATATTGATTTTTAATTTTTCCGGGGCACATTTTTCAGCTCCGAAACCAATTTTTTTGAACTTTCCGCCACTTTTTCACCCCGGAAAGTGTAGTCCCCCACAAAATTTCTCAAAATTGAATTTTTTGTGCATTATTTTCTAAGCCTAAATTTTTTGGCATTTTTGAAACTGCCCATAGAAAATTTTTTTGACCTCAAGGGTAAAAACAGACCCCGAAATTGAATTCTACGGTTTATAAAACCCCCGGGAAAAATATATTCCCCCACTGAATCGCCCCAAAAAATTTTTTCCAGAGGTGGGAAAAAAACCCCTAAGCCTGAGACGCTCACTCAGAGAGTCTCACACAAATCTCTCAAGCTTAGGCTATTTTTGACAAATTTTGTTTAGATAAACGGCAGTAAAACAACTGCCTAGTTTCTCCGCAACTTTTGTAAAAGTCCCAGGAAGAACGGTTGAGTTTTTCTTGAAAAATTTTGCAAATTTTTTAATTTTTCTTAAAATGACCATTTTTTCGGTTTTTTTGTAAATTTTTCAAACTTTTTGTTTTTCTTTTGGATTTTTTGCATAATTCCCCTCATTAGAACCTCCGTCCCCAACTTTTTGTGAAGTTTCAGCCAGAAATTCTGGCAATTTCAAAAATTTCGGCCAAGTTAGACCCTAAAAATCGGAATTTTTGGAAATTTTTATTTTTTTAATTTCTCGAGTTGGGTGAGTTGGGTTATTATTATTTAACATAACCGTTGTACTAGTCCCGCCAAACTTTTCTGAAAGTTTCACCAAAAAATTCCGAGGATTTTCTATTTTTCAGCAATTTTCGCGAAAAACCGCGAAAATCACTAATTTTTCAAATTTTTAGATATATAATTTTTCCTAACGGACCCCCCTGTTTCTAATTTTTATTTCAAAAGTTGCGGACAATCTCTCCGCAACTTTTCTGAACGCACCGGCTGTAGAAAACGTCGCTTGAAAATTTTTTCCGGTCAAAAACCCGGAAAAATACTGATTTTTTTTGATTTTTGAGGGGGCCATTTTCAACCTTTTTGCGCTATCCCCCCCAAATTTTCGGTATTACACTAGTACAGGGACCCCTCAGAGAAGGTCTGTGCGAAAGTCCGATCGTCAAATCGCAAAATTCGCAAGAATCGGGTCTAACTAGGATTTCCGCATTTTGGGGTCATTTTTGCCCCATTTTTGACACATTAAGCCCCCTCCTGCCCCCCACGTCCATTTCAGGCAAAAACTAACGCCGGATTTAAGTCCAGCGCACTAAATTACCCCCTTGAACAACCAGTTTCTACCTAAATTCTTTTTTTTTTTTAAATTTTTCGGAAACAGGATTTTTCAAGGGGATTTTGACGTACAATACTGATTTTTTAAGGGGTAGTTTTCGACCCTCTAACGCAATCTCTCCCGGTTTTTCGCTATTACACTAGTAAGTAAACCACCTGGGGAAGGTGTGAACAAAACCTGGGGCCTCGAATTGCAAAATTGACGAAATTTGGGTTAAACTAAAGTTTCCACATTTTGGAGTGGAATTTACCCCATTTTTGATACAAGTCGCCCTTTCCTGTCTCCCACGTCCAGTTTAGGTCAAAAACAACACCGGATTTGAGTCCGGCGCACCGAATTACCCCCCTGACGAATCTATTTTTACAGAAATTTTAATTCTTTCGAAAATTCTTTCCGAAACCGAACATTTTTGGGGTATACATTATATACATATATACATACTGACCTGGGACTCTCTCGAAACTTCAAATTTTTTCAGGAAACCGCTCCAGAAAGTTGCGCACGGGTCTGGGTCAACTACTGATCCAGGAATTCTGCACGAAAAACCGGTTTTTTTGCAGCAAAACCGGTCTACATACCCCCACCACCCCCCCTATATATACGGGATTTTCGGATTTTCACACATCCCGGGCTGAATAGTTGCTCAATCTTACTGAAAACAGTATATACTCCTAACGACCTAATTCAACTTTTGTATACAAGATTTTGTCGATTTTTGAATTGTTCAAATTTTTCAAATTTTGCTCATTTTTGACTGTTTTTCACATTTTTGCGTAAATATTTGCATTTTCTTTCATTTTTAGACGCGGTGCAGCACCCCATAGTGTTATGCTGCAAACCACGGGGCTCTTGGAATTTAGGCCGTAAATGCGAGGGCCAAGAGACAGAACTGACCGTGCGCCCGAGCCCGGATGGAATGCAGAATAACGTTTGCCGACCGGGGAAAACTGCTCGGAATCGCTCAAAATCAGGCCCTAACTAGGTCCGTAATCACGCACGGAATCACATACAACAGCTGCAAGGCCCTCCAAAGGGCGTCTACAAGCAACAGTCCCTAAAAAGCCCCAAAAAGGCAGTTTTATAGTTCAGAATTTTATTGGGAATTTCAATATTTCATTGAGAAGCACAACAATAACAATTTCAAAAGGAGGAGAAAACAAATAAAACTACCTCACAGCATCAAACTAGCTCAAGAGACCTAACCCTAACCCTCAATATCACGCGGGGCCTCAAAACCTAACCCCTGTTCATGCGCCGGTGCCAAACCCCCCGTTTCCAGAAATTGTCTGACTATCGGGTTAGCTCCCCTGTTCAAACATAATAACAAATATATTGAAATAATTTAAATATTACGTTTTATTAATGAATTTAGACGCTGCAATTTAAATATGAAGAGAAATTTCAGAATGTTGAAATATTTTCCTATTCATGCGACACGTCATCATTTTCGACGCTCGCAAGCCTGCACAGATAGGCAAGAAGTATCTGGCAGCCTTTCTATTATCTCAGAAGTGTACAAACGAAGCGCAGGGCGCAATTCTATTCACAATTACTGATTTTTTGGGAACTGTTAAAAAGTACGAATCTGCGAGTTCTCAAACGTGAAGATACAAAACCAACGCTGTATTTTTGAAATATTTTCGATATTTGGGATGCAGGAAAACCCGCCTCGAGTAGGGGGTGACCCTACATTCTCAACAGGTGCCCCCCTGCGCGGGCACGACGTCCCGGCGTGTCTAGCGCACTTTCGTTGGGCACCCCCTAGTTGGGGCGCGTTTTCCTGCTCTCGCAGCGTTCGAATTTCGCTCGCCAAAATTTTAAACTTTAAACATACATAAATTTATACTGACAGTCAATAAAAGTCCTTTCCTGAAAATGCATAAAAACATGACAAGTACACACACAAATACCAACAAGATGGCTATCGCCAATATCCCTTTAGACAGTCTAAAAATTCAGCAATAATTTCGAATAAACTTTCAAAGCGATCAAATTTCAAAGCCTAAACTTTTCAAAATACCCATGTTACTCCAACCCTTTTCAAAAACCTTTTTCTCCAATTCGTTAAAACCACGTATCGTGCCCCCCAACTCTGGAGGTTCCACCAGATTGAACTCCGGATCGGCTAGTCTGTAGGCCGCTGACCCGACCAGTACACAGAAAACTCTATCAGGCCGTTAGCCCGTCCGTAGCCTACACACCTACACTACCTAAGAAAACGTACGTACCTAGCTAAATTTTGGTCTACACACTCCCTACATACATACTCATGTTAGTAAATACTCTGGACGTCCTCTACTCTCACTCTTTCTCTTTCCTCTCCGCTAGCGCTAGCACTCAGAAACTCTCCATAGCTGCTCGTAAACACTCGTGGGACTTGCCGACTAAACATCGGCGAGCTCGCGCCTGCTTTATATGACGCACGCCTCGTGCACAGCACGTAAACAGACGCGATTTTCGGGATGCCGGCCGGTCATCCGTCGCGTACGCCACTCACCCTCGCAGCTGCTACTCTCTCCGATTTCACCACTTGCGATCCAAAGGAAACACTTTGAATTCGGGCATCGTGCCCTCTCCACAGTTTGGCGGTCTCCCACACTTTGAGTTCGATTCCTTCCCTATTCTTCCCAACACTCAATCATACTATCAACACACACAATCACACCACACTCGCTTACAGACGTTCTAACTGTCCTTATTATCCCTACCTACTAATTTCTCGTTGCGATCAAAGTGCAACATACGTGAATACTGGCCGACACAACAACCCACAACTAGCTGCGAAAGTTCGTCCATTCTGGCAATATCAGGACCAGCGTGGGGACACAGGACGATGACGGCAGGCAGGCGCTGGCTCTGGATTGTCGGCTGGACGGTGCTGGACTGGCTCGACGTGCCGTTGACGTGGTGACGGGTGGCGATGGCGGCTTGGCAAGCATCTGGCAGCTAACTGGCTGGCTTGGCAGGGTCTAGCACGGCGGTCGGTTCTCTCCAACGGGGTGTCGCCCAGATAGTCGCGACAAGTCATATAGTCCGGGGCTGTAAATAGTAGCCCGTCCCCCCAACCGCCCGTACCGCTCCAGTCACCCCCGTTTCATTCCCGAATAGTTCCCACTTCCGCAGACAGGATTAAAGTCATTTTTGCCCCGAATAGGGCCGCAGCACATCAAAAGTTTGGCGTGGGGGCATCGTTGCTGATAGGATAGCCAGCCAGTTTCTTCACCTCCGACCCACTCGTCTCCGCTGGTCCACGTCGCCATTGGTCGCCGCCTGTCCTCTGGTCCACTGAGCGGCTCCTCGCTTAGTCCGCTGTCCGTTGGGGTTAGCTTTCGGGGCAGGACTGGACTTTCCCTAGTCCTCACACACACAAACTCCACAATTTTAAAATTTAAAGTATCACTGTCAATTTCCAAAATACTGTGCTGAAACTACACCTTTTGCTCTCACAATCTTTTTATTACGCATACAGTATCCAATCTGTTACTTTGTTATTTAAAACTTTAACCAAAATTTTCTAACCAAACAGAACAAGAAAACTCAATCAAATGAAAATAACTCAACCACAGTACCTAGTATTTTAGTTAAACACAATACATTAAATAAAATTTTCGGCCCAACAAGACAAACATTAGTAATTCAATTTTGACCGCAACAAGAGCCCCCTGGTACTTATTTCCCGTGTTTTTTATGTATATAGTCCGCGCCTTGGAATACACCCACTTCACACGGGGGATTCCTTCCCCCTTTTTCCCAAACACCCCCAAAGAACTTGTCCTTTCGACTAATATAGAGAAAATACGTAAACCAAGACGCGTCTAGGCGTTATATGTACTACTAATACTCTCGTACACTGCATACACATTCATTCCACTCCACATCTCTTCAAAAGTGGCACCCACTGCACGTCCCCCAGTACAGAGCCTATATATTATCTCCAGGCTGCGTAGTAAAGTAAATATGTGCCGGTCCCTTTTGCTGGGCTGTTGCACAGCATATACGTACACAGTTTAAAGTGATAGGCTCTGCACTCCGTGCTGGGGCCGTCATGTTGATGCAAGAATGCGTACGCGTAATTTAGTAAATAAAGGTCTGTTATGTTTCAGATTAGAATTTTTGTAAGGGCTTTCGCCCTGCGGCAGCCGGTTCGCTCTCATGCTGGCAACCCGATTCGTTCGGCATCTCGCCACGGCGGCATCGTTTGCCTCCGGTCCTGGGCGCTCCGCGAACCAGAATAACGATAATAATCCGAATAATCCTTTGCACCCTAGGGTCACGACTCCTCTAGTATTCACGGTGCTCTAGCCTTCTACGCCCTGAAAAGAAATTGACTATTACCTCACCTCAGCCCGCGTGAAACTGCAGTGAGAGGGTGCCCCCTATGAGCCGAAGCCAAGGGTGCCAAAGAGCTGCAGCTCACGTATAGGCCGCCGAACTTACTGGTTGGGATAGGGTCCGTGAACTCGCACACCCCCGGGTAAAGGCCCTCCCACCTGGAGGGGGTAGCTAACGTTCACTTCGTGAGAGCATACGGCTGGTCAATTTTACCTAAGTTCGCGTTACCACGGCAGAAGCTACTCTAAAACAAGATACCCATGCGACTACCGAAGCAAAACTTACCTAAGGTCCGTCAGAAGGCATGGACCCCTGACACCGACGAAAGCTACTCTAAAACAAGATATCCATGCGATCGCCAACGCCAGAGTGACACGCTCTCCTCCATGCCGCTGCTCGGCGACTCCAAGTCCACACAACGGAAGCTGCTCCGAACCAGGATATCCATGCGACCGCTGCGTGTACCGTCATCACCATAACGTCAATCCGAAAAAAAGCACAACCGATACCTACTCTAAGCTACTCTAAAACAAGATAACCATGCGAAGAGTAAATACCGTGCTGAGAAGACAACCTACTTCGGCAAAACACCTGCGTCAAGCTATTCTAAACCAAGATACTCATGCGAGACGCAGATGGACACCTCCGTCGATCGTCCTCCCAAAGCAACCACGACCAAGCTATTCTAAAACAAGATATCCATGCGAGGAAGTGATGCTGAAAGTCTTAAATAATGCGAAACACCTATCTCCAAGCTATTCTAAAACAAGATACCCATGCGAGGAAACAGATAGAACGCGTCGTCACATCCGGGTTAACAAGGACCCAATGGCTCAAGCTACTCCAAACCAGGATATCCATGCGAGAACTATAGGGTTATAGTCAAGTCCGAGCTACCAAGCGCCTTACCCAAGCTATTCCGAAACAGGATACCCATGCGAGGGTCCGACGCTAATGTCAAGTCCGACTAAAGCAAGACACCTATGCCAGGCTACTCTAAACCAAGATAACCATGCGAGACACAGACGTCCGCTCGAGGATACGAATCACCGTGGGTCAAGAGATCGTACGCCTGGCAAGCTACTCTAAACCAAGATATCCATGCGAACCAGGTGAACTACAACATGCCTCCGGGTGTCGACATCCTCTATAATATATAAACAAAACAAACAATTTAACCGGTTATCACATAGAATTTAACAATTTCACAGCAATTTACACATTTATAGGTTGAAAAACATTAAACGATTACATTAAATTACTATCCCGATGAAAATCCAAGAAAATTTCCACTGTCATACGCTGGGTTCTAACGGCGTTGAGGTTATGCGGCACCAAGCTGTTCTAAACCAAGATATCCATGCGAGATACCCCATATCCACCAACGCCGCGCTCTCCCCTCATTCTCACTGTTGTGGTCGCTGTTGCTGTCCTGGCTTGAGCCGATCTTCCTTGGCTCGCGAGGACTTGACCCATGCCTTGTATTCCTTTTGGATCCGTTCTCGAGTCTGGCTATCGATGAACTCAGGGAACAACACATCACGCACCAACATCCAGCAGCGACCAAGCCAGTTTTCGCCCGGGAACTTCTCAAGCCACTTCAGATTGTGATCTCGAATGTGCACTCCAATGCCCCATCGCCGATCTGAGAAGCACGCTTCGGCTAGCACATCATTCCGTGATTCCCGCAGGGCTTCTTTGACTTCGGGCAGCTGCTGGGCTCGGGCCAAACACATTAGGCACATAGTCTGAAATGCCATCAGACGGTACCACAGGCCAGCACGACAATTGTGCTCTGCCAAGACCCGATCGCCCATGACTTTCGTTTGTCCCGGCGAGGTCGCACACGCCAACTTCTCCGCGATGTCGTGGAGACCGTAGCCATCTCGCGCCTTGACGTAGTAATAGACCTGTTCACCACAGTAAAACTGTTTCCCTTCGTACTCGAACGGGACTGGACTGTGGTTTGGACCTCGGCGCACAATGTGGTGATTAGAGAACACGAAACGGTTGGTAAAGAAACCAAAAATTTGGGGACGACGTCTCCCTTCGTGTCTCGCCAACTTCACCTTCTCCATGAGTGCGCTCTGCAAGATCTCCGTGTACGCGAACAGGCACTCAGCGTGTCCCTGATTAGCTCGCAACCGATAGATTGGACCCAGCTTCACCAAATCAGGGATAATGTGTGGCAAGGGGGCCACAATGGCCAGGGCTCGCATTTGGGCGGTGTCCGCGTTGGTATCACGCCCTTCCAGCACCATCGGTGTATATCGCAATTCCCCGTCTCGCGCATACAGCGCTGGGATGTAGATGGTGACCACCGTGTCCTGTGCCTGGAAGTGTAGCGGACGCCCATACGGGTCTCGCTCCTGCGGGGTGATGTAACTCTCGCGCGCAAATTCGAATTGGACTCGTGCTGCAAATCGCTTGAACGCTATCTGCATGATTCCCCGCTTCTTCTTGTGGCTCATCCCCCACACGTATTGCCCACGGTCCGCGGTCGTTACCCATCGTTCCAAAAACTCGCTAATCATTCTAGCAATCGGGTGGACTGGGTCTTCGTCTTTCATCACACCTGAAGTTGGAATTTGCAGCAATTGCCACCTGGACGACGACCAACACTTGACCAGAACTCGCGCTGGTCCTGGGCGCGCTTGCTGCTCCACTGCTGCTGATGGTGTCGCGTCCAGTTGCTGCCTCGGCGGTCGTACCTTCAGCGGTTCGGCGTTGTTCGGCACCGCTGGCGCTGTGATGTTCGGTTCCTCGCGCCTCCGCGTTGGTGCATCTGCTCCCGTGAACGGTCGGACGACATACCGAAACCGGTGACCCTACATTCTCAACAATAGTGCAACTTTCTAAGGGGAAGTGCTGCCCAAAAATTTTTCCGCCTCAGACTTAGACAAAAACCGTGAAATTTGAAAACCACCACTACGTCATAGGTGGCGTAGTGAACTGCATTGAAGTATATACTGCTGTGTGCTAGCTTTCCCCCTACTTTTTTGAGTTCGGTAGATTACGGGGAGGGCCTAGGTGGCCACCCGGTCCTGTGTATATATTTTTTCTTTCTTTTCTCTTTTTTGCTTGTAGGCTGATAATTTTGCCAAATTTGATCTCAGAACTCTGTTGAAACGACAATTTTGAAATTTTAAGAAACGAAAGTTTCTAGTTTTATAATTTTTGTCGGAAAAGAGTGAAATATAGTCAAATAGACTACGGCGAATTTTTCTACCGGAAAATCAGAACGCTAACCGAAACCGTTTTGCTGAAAATTTGGAATTTGTGTTATTTTGAAGCTAAATTTTGGCCATTTTAGTGGAAACTTAAAACTCGATATATCAACAAAAATAATTAATCTCACGTTTACACCTCAATACTAAAAGTGACCTAATAGTTTAAAAGTTCTGCACAGAAAGTTGCAAGGAGATACTTTTTATATTCGCTGAGTACCAGGTCTTAATTTCTGACCCTAAATTTGCTTAAATTTTCAGTTTTTTGATTTTTTTCATTTTTGTGTGAAAAATGATGCACAGAACGCCGCCCCAAGCGAACCAGTCAATGGTTGCCAACCAAAATTCACACCTCCCATCAGTTCCCCCTGTGTCGATGAGCACGCTTGCACAAACGGTGCCTAGTGGCACGAACCCGGTGACATTCCCAGATGCTAGACAGCCTGATCCCATACCCTTGAGCCAACAATATGTGGGCACCCCACCGGACCTCGAATACGAAGATAGGCCGCTAAACCGAGCCGTACATGAGCGCTGGGTGCGCAATCAGCTAGAAAGGCAGAAAATGGGGACGGGGCAGACTCGAAATTTAGGTAGACCGTTAGAGCAAATTGGGGTTTCCTCATGTAGGAGAAAGAGCATGCGGGGGATGGGAGATGAAGACAGGAGAGGGTGGCGTGAAAGGATCGTATTGAAGTGGAGTGTACTGTTGGTTGTAAAGAGTAAAAGCCTTGCACAAGCTATTTCGGCTTTTGCACAAATAAAATGTCGGTCAAATTTACGGATATTATCAAAAAGTTCAGCGGTGACAGTTCAAAGGACATCGTGGAATGGATAAAGAAAGCAGAATTAGTCGCAAGACTGCAAAATGTCGACAATTTGGCCGATTTTGTACCATTGTTTCTACACGGATCAGCGTTCTCAGTATATGATCAACTTTCAGACGATAAAAAGGATGACTATAATGAAATAAAGGCTGCGCTTATTTCTGCCTTTTCTCTTACCCGCTATCAAGCCTTTGAAATTTTCAAGTCTCGGGTCCTAAAAGAAACGGAAACTGTTGACGCATTTTTGGCTGACCTTCGACGACTATTAAGCATCACTGGAAGCTCTGATGAACTGGTGCTCATGTGCCAGTTTGTATCCGGTCTGCCTAGTGATGTGGCTGCACAAGTCAAAGCCCTAAAGGCCGACGCGGAAAACGTACGAGATTTGTCGCTTTGCGCAAAATCGGTCCTGGCCGATAGGGTGGACCCAATCGTCGTGGCCGGCGTAGCAAGGAGGAACATAGGGCGTTTTACAGAGGGAAATAGAAATGAACTGATTTGTCGGGGTTGTGACCGCAGGGGACATTTACAAAGAAACTGTCGAATTACCTGTTTCAAATGCCAAACGCAAGGACACATTGCTTCTAAATGCCGTGCGGGAAACGACCTAAGGGAGGCGCCCTCTGCGCCAGCGGACGCCTCCCAAGCGTAATAAACAATCTACCAACGTGTGTAGTGACAATAGGAGCCAATAAGCTATTGGGACTGATTGATACAGGGTGTACGACATCAATTATAACCTTGCAACTTGTGAAAAAACTCGGTATGACCAGTACGTTGAACGGTACGTATTACAGTACTGTTAGCATGCTAAACGGCGATTCTATTCCAGTTGATGGCTTGATAAGCATAAGCCTCCATACTGGACAACGATTAATTACCATTGACTTCCTTGTGATACGCGAGTCGTTGTTCACGTCAAAAGTAGACTTGATTCTTGGTATGGATTTTATAACCGTATCTGGTGGCATTATCGTTGACAAAAACGGATGTGTCACCTTAGCTAAACGCGTTAACATGGATACTGAGAACGTGGCGCTACCGTGCTCACAAGATACAATGGTAATAGAAGAAAGTGGTTTCGAAGCGAGATTTAATGGCACACACTGGACAATTAAGTGGAAATGGAAACAAGAACCTACTGGATTGTGTAACAAGCGTGCGGACTACGGAATGTCACCAGGGAACAGAGTACTGTTTGACAAAGAAATAGAGAATTGGATAAAGGATGGCTGGCTTGTAAGACATGATCCCAAAAAACATGGCAAAGTTAAGGGATTAATTGCCTTTATGGCTAAAGAAGAGCCAATGAAAAGTCGTGTAAGACCGATTATGGATTATCGGGAACTAAATAATTATATTGTGAGCCTTCCCGGTAAAGAAAGTGTTGTCTGCGCTGAAAAACTGCGGGAGTGGCGAAAAATGGGAAGCAAACTAAAAATTGTGGATCTAAGAAAAGCATATTTACAAATACATGTGGATCCTGACCTGCAGTATTACCAAGCCGTTCAGTTTAAAGGAGAAACCTATTTAATGACAAGAATGGGCTTCGGCTTGAGTGTCGCCCCCAAAATAATGAATGCTATTTTGTCAAAGGTTTTATCCTTGCACAGAGATATTGCGTCTGAATGTGACAATTATATCGATGACATCGCGTGCAAAAACGACAAAATTGACACGAAACTACTACGAGCCCATTTAAAAAAGTTCGGTTTGGAATCGAAAGAACCAGAAAGCTTAGTTGGAGCAAGAGTGCTAGGTTTAAGAGTTGAATTGAGCCAAAACGAAGAATATGTATGGAAAAGAGACAAACCCATAACTGCAAAATTCGAATGCTTAACCAAACGCGAAATGTATGTATTCTCTTTGCGGAAACTTGATTGGTCATTATCCTGTTGCAGGGTGGTTAAGAGTAATGTGCAATGTTCTCAAAAGAAAAAGTGCTGGACTCGAATGGGACAAAAAATTACCTGATCGTCTACAACAACTGGTAATCGATTTGATGAACCGTGTTAACAAACGTGATCTAGTAAAGGGCAGCTGGTTGGTTGGCTCAGACGCCGATAAAGGGGAAGTTTGGTGCGATGCAAGTTCAATAGCGCTGGGAGCTTGTGTTGTCATATCTGGACATGTCGTTGAAGATGGGTCATGGTTAAGGCCAGAACAAGATGGCTCACATATAAACAGTGCTGAGTTGGAAGCAGTAATCAAAGGTATAAATATGGCTATAAAATGGAAACTTGACGATTTGAGTATTATTACGGATTCGGCTACAATTTACGGATGGCTAAAAAGCCTAATCGGAAATACTAACAGAGTAAGGACCGCAGGACTTACAGAAATGTTGAATAAACGTCGATTAGCTATCATCGAAGAGCTAAAATCTGCATACCAGTTAAAAATCGACATAAAACTAGTGGGTTCCACAAAAAATAAGGCTGACCAATTGACTAGAGTACCTAAAAATTGGTTAGTTGAACATACTGCTTGCAACGCTCTTCAGGATCTAGAACAGACTGACACCGGATCATTGAGCAAGCGAGAGATCGAGCAGGCAACTATAATTCACAGAAAACATCATCTTGGTGTGGATAGGACTTTATATTGTTGTAAACGGCAAATTGGTGAACACTTGTCTGCTGAAGTAGTGAGGAAAATTATCGGCAATTGCAAGGAATGCCAAGAAATCGATCCCAATCCGGTCAGATTTGAAAAAGGAAACCTGTCTGTGGAAGTAGTTTGGAAACGGCTAGCGGTTGATCTATCACACTACGGGAAAAATTTGTACTTGACAGTAGTGGATTGTTGCAGCCGGTACTGCATTTGGAAGAAACTACAGTGTCAGTCTAGTGACCAAGTAGTATATCACTTAAGATCGATATTTTGCGAGCGCGGTGCCCCAGAAGAAATCTTATCAGATAACGGTACCGTATTTCGAAGTGCACAGATGAAAAACCTGTTAACAGACTTTAATATACGCCATTTGTTCTTTGGAGCCTACCGTCCTCAAGGGAACGGAATCGTAGAAAGAAACCACCGAACGGTCAAACGGATGTGCGCTCGGTCAGGCAGTACGCCGGAAATAATGGCTATGTGGTACAATAACACACCCGATTGCAACGGCCGAATCCCCTCGCTAATGGTTTTTAACTATGTGCCAGCGGTTCCTGGAGATCGGTGTAGCACTTCAGAAAAGCAGAATATAAATCAAGGTGACGGCTATCGATATCGGGTCGGTGATATTGTTTTGGTGAAACCAGCTGCGGCCAAGTGTACTACACCTTGGAAACGTCAAAGAGTCACAAAAATACTAGCGTCCAATAAGTTTGAAATAGATGGTGTCGCACGTCATATCAGCGATATTCGGCCGGCCACCAGTTATGATTTCAGAAGCAGCACAGAATCGCTACATGACGAAACTAGGAGTTTGGACAACGTTGAAGTATTTCCTAAACTACCTCATTATGATGAGAGTTTGCCATCGACTAGCGACAATAGAAACGATGAGTTGGAAACGAACAATGAAAACTACCGTACAAGGTTTGGTAGACTGGTCAAGCCCATATACCGCTATTCACAAAACTAGTCAAGAATTATAAATCTGGGGGAGGTGTAGGAGAAAGAGCATGCGGGGGATGGGAGATGAAGACAGGGGAGGGTGGCGTGAAAGGATCGTATTGAAGTGGAGTGTACTGTTGGTTGTAAAGAGTAAAAGCCTTGCACA
>JASANF010016144.1:0-39479 GCA_030248245.1 Trissonchulus sp. WLG1_4
ATAAAAAACAATTCTAAACTTATAATTTCAAAAAGTCAAACTGAATTGAATTAAAAAGCTTAAAGAAACGCGATTAAAAAGTACTGAAATATATACATAGTATATTGTATTTGTTCCTTATTTGTTGTGTTTTTGCAGCAGTAAATTTCTAATTGTGAAATAAACAAGCTCAATCTGCGGCAAAATGTTCCGCAAGTTAAAGCATGCGTTTCCACAGGTCAGTTAAAACCTGTTGTGCAGCTGAAAACTTCCCCATCAACATTTTTTATTGAAACAATTTAAAGACCTTCGCAGATTTATAGGTTTATGCAAAAGTAAGCACGGTTGCGATACACCTAACCAGTTAGTGTGTTTGTGTATTGTGATAAACAGCTATTACATAAATTGGCATTTGTTGGTCCGAATGCACATCACAAGTTTCCATTTAGGAAAAACTGATGATACCATGTGGTTTATGACTTTTCAATCTCTTTATGTACTTTATGTGCAACTTTATGCAATCGAGCCGATAAAGTTCGTATGAAAGCCAAAGCAACTAGCAAGGTACTGGCCAAAACTTGTTTTGGTTTGTTTGTGCAGCGAAACATTGCAAGTCAATATATATTATTTGTATGTTACCTAATTTCCATGGACGTTAGCAATCGATCACAGAACAAATTGTAGACAGTAGTAATGTGACAGCAGCTGTCTTACACTGAAATATGAGCTAAACAAATGCACACAGAAACTGTGCTGGTAAATACTGCTGCAAAAGTTTGCTGCAGACGCGTACTTTCGGCAAAGCGTGAACTAAACACGCGCACTGACATTCGAACACAGTAGACCGTCCAAACAGGTGGCTAGTCTGATGGGGGTGGGGGCACTGCTGTCCGGAATCCAGGGGAGACCCGAACCTGCAAGGAAGCCAGTGTATTGTTACAAAATCAAAATTAAAGACCTGTTGTGCTGTGGCACAACAGGAAAAATTCAATTATTTGTCCCGTTCTTTACTATGATTTGATCCTGATTACTTGATGATATATGTAAGGACTAGGTAGGGACTATGCACTGGTACAAGAATTAGAAAATAATATATTTTAATAATCAAAAATTGAAAATGATGAACGTAATACATATATTGTGGGGACAAAAGCTACCTTTTCTTCCAAATACTCAATTCGTAAGACTAAAACGAGCTTCATCCCTTAGTTGAAAAATCTTTTTTAAGCTTTTCTTAACTTATGCAAACCGATATGCTGATAAATTAATCAATGCATGCTAATAAATTTTTATCAGTTATGTTGATAAATTTTTTGCCCATTGAGCCATCTGACATGGAACGTTTTTGTGCACTGTGTCATTTGTAACTTAATCCTTTTTTTATATCCAATTTAAGGTCTATTGCCATTATCATGTCACGCTCAGGGGGATCTACCGGACATGATTAACCAATGGACGAACGGCTACAAAAATTGGGTAGACCAAGCAGCCCAAGCTGCCCAACAATGGCAGGCCCAGGCTCAGAATCAATGGCAAAGCTGGCAAAATCAGGCACAAACTTGGCAAAACCAGAACTGGCAAGGGATTAGCAATGGGTTTGGCAATAGTGGGGTTGGCATTAATGGGTTTGGTAATGGTCAAAATGGTTACGGTGTTAGTATCAGTTGCGATCAAACAGAGTGCCGCATTTGCCAATACGGAGGAGTCTGCACTAAGGCTCCGCGAAGTTTGGCTGGTGCTAGATCATTCAGTAAAGGTTGGTTGATGGATCACTTATTCTCGAATGCTTTGATTTTCAAAGGTTTAAATGAGACTAAATTGGAATCAAAGCAAACTTTGAAGAGCGTAAATAAATAG
The DNA here is from genome assembly GCA_030248245.1 of Trissonchulus sp. WLG1_4. Classification (NCBI taxonomy): domain Eukaryota; kingdom Metazoa; phylum Nematoda; class Enoplea; order Enoplida; family Ironidae; genus Trissonchulus; species Trissonchulus sp. WLG1_4. The sequence goes on from JASANF010016144.1 coordinate 1,837, forward strand.
ACAGCCAAATAACGACTAGATTAGTGACCTAAACCTAAACTGACTAGTCAAACCTTATAAGATAATGTGAAATTATGTTGGTACATAACGGTTTGGTTTTGATTTTATGACGGTTTTGCGCAATTTTTCGGACTGCATAGATGTTTGTACGTATGACTCAATGATAGTAGATATGTAGATACGCTAATGTTCAAATTTAGCCTTGAAGCATTTAACAATTGCAAACTTTAAGACTTATAACAATATGTACAGTAGCTTCGTCAGACTACATATGTATTATGTAACAACAATTTGCTTTTATGTTTCAGGAGGCTGCCTTACTACCATTTGTCCGCAAGCGTGTCAAGGTTTTGTACTGACGGTAGAAAACGGAATAAAATGTCCCGTTTGCAAATGCGACGGTAAGTGCCACTGTGCCAATGCAGTTGATGGAAGCAAGTAATAAATGCCGTTGCCATCAAGAAGTCTAAATCAGAAGACCAAGGCCTGCTACATTTTTCTGTTTGAAGTTAAAGTTTTCAAAGTTCAAAGGCCTAATCTTAGTTCGAAGTTTAGGAATCGATATCGGACTGAATGAATTAGTTGAATAAGTCAGTCGCATAAGTAGGTATTTTGAGAATTTCCTAAAGTATTACCGGACTAGAAAGATTTAGGATGTAGGCTCAATCAGGGGTGGACGCGGGTCGAAATTTTTGACCCGCGACCCAACCCAACCCGCGGCTCGACACTCGTGGGTAACCCGCGACCCAACCCGCGCCGTAAAACGCGACCCGCGACCCACTTTGACCCACCACTCTATAGCCATAACGTACATTATACAGGGGCGTGTAGCCAGGATTTTGAAAAGGGGGGTCGCACCTTGTCCACTTTTTTGCTCACTTGCTTAAACTCACTATTGCGGGGTCTGAGCACCTCAGCCCCCAGAATCCAATTATTTTTACACTGTTGGCGAAGTGGCTTACATAACAAAATGTAAATTTGGTCATTTAAATTAAATAAACTAACTGTTGCGGGGGTGTAGGGGGGGGGGCAGCCGTCAGAAAAAATGGAGGTTTTTTGAATTTTCGGACAAATTTGGTCAACTGGAGACGTAATCAAAAAAATTTTTCGACAGGTAAATTAAAAACAAAAGGTGGGAACTTTACCCAAGTAAATACAGTAAACACTCTAGTAGACATGCATATAGGCTTTCATGAAAGTTAATAACAAGGAATAGTAAGCCACAGAGTTTGCAATTTTTAGAATTTTTTAAAATTTTAGACCAAATTTTGTCAATTGGAGACGTATCCGACATTTTTTTGGCCGGGCTATAAAAACCAAGGAGGGACCCTCTTCGACAATTTCTTCAGGTTGCAGTTTTCGCGAGTCGGAAAAAAAATTTTCGACCCGCGCAGCCTGAAGTGGGTACCCGGTACCCGCGGGTCGACCCACGGCTCAAATTTTTCGACCCAACCCAACCCAACCCGCGGGTACCCGCGGGTACCCACGACCCGCGTCCACCCCTGGGCTCAATATTAATGTACGTTAGTCACTTCCGTTTAGTCTGGAAGTTCATATGGTGGCAATTTTACGCATGATTTTTAAACCGGATAGTGATACCAAAATAAACATATTAGTTCAGCATGTAAATAAAATATTCCACCAATGATAATACTAAGAAAGATAGTACCCCACCAAGTCCCAACCAGCCTCTTAGCTAAAAATTCCATTTAAAGTTAGTTTCCCAATTAAATAAAACAGTTAGGCTCATAAACTGTGCTTTCAGGCTATGGCACTCGAGAGCCCTGCGAGAAGGACTCTGCTTGTCGTTCTGGTAAATGCCGAACTGAGCTTGGTCTCTGCGAATATCCGGAGCCCCAGGGCCCAATCGTCGTTAGCTGTGCCTTCCCGTCCGATTGTGAGCCAGACCAATTGTGCAAAGAGGGGTTTTGTGAAACGCCCAGTCAACCCTTAGCTAAGAAACATATCAAGGTGAACCAAGAGTCCGAGAGATTACCTATGATGATTTGCAAAAGTGCTTAAACCTTTGGAGAAGTTCTGTGTTGATAACTTTAACTAATAGCCTAAATTTTGATTTTATTAAGAGGTGCACATTGCACAGTAAATTGCAATGATTATAGATTTACTTGATAGAAATCACTCCAGTTACATAGTTTTATAATAATTGATACCTAAATCAACTGCTGTGGAAAGTGTTGGACGGTAACACAGACATATTGCTTTATCTTATACTAGTTTGTGCCTTGTGGGTTACTAGGCGTTGTTACCTACATAGTTACATACGTGTGAAGGTACTTAGGCAGTCACCATTGCTGAAATAAGAATGACAAATAGGTCGCAACTCGCAACTAGTTTTTGACGTTCGAGAACTAGCGACTACCGTCGTAGTCTTTACTCACATAATAGCTGGCATCACTAGCAAATGGTAACGCTGCCTATACCAGTACTATCTGCTGTCTAAACCACTTTCCATTATTTCAGGGAGTACACTGTGTGTTCACTTATTCCTGTCCGCAGGGTTATACCTGCCACAAGTCAGACATGACCTGCTGGGAAGGCGGGGAAGATCACGTCGTGGGAAAGTCCTGTGTATTTGACAACAGCTGTCCCACTGGCTACTCTTGCAACACCAGTGAAATGACCTGTTTTAAGGGGGGAGGCAATTCAGGGGTCGGTGGATCGAATCCCTGGTCGAGAGCCAGCCAAAGCTGCATTTTTACTAGTTCTTGTCCGTCTGGGTATACGTGTGATTCGATCAGCCGTACTTGTGTTGTTGGGGGTCCTGAACACAACTCACAGCACTGTGTTGTTCCGAATATGTGCCCCCAAGGTTATCGATGCGATTTGGCACTCATGGTGTGTGTGAAAGCTTGAACAAATGAAAACTGTTAGCGAGAATGAAAAAACAAAAGAGGAAATAAAAAAAACTTGGTTTGAATGTATGTAATAATTTGATAAAATGTTTATCGCATGGTTGCACGTATCTCAAGCTCCTGTTGCCTATTTACATGCTAAATACTGTTCAGAAAATAAATGACAAAAGCAGCAAGTTTTGCACAATTCATTTTACCTATTCAGCAAAATCTTGTTCACATGGTTAGAAAAGGCACAGAAACTGCAAAAAAAGTGCAAATTGTTCAGAAAACCAAAGTAGGTATTTCGCAATCACAAAATTTTGTTGAGGAAAGCTTTTCACATGATTTATTCGTTCAAACGATTTCGGAACTAATTTGCTATAGTTATCGTGCCTATCTAAAACGACATTGCAATGCTGTTTCCGCAATTTCCGTTTTCCGTTTTTTGTTCCTTCTAGAGAAGGAACTATTGTTTTGAAACCAACTCTGCGCAGTGTTAAACTTAGCCCTGCATGTTGCTCAGCGTATATGATTAACGTGTAAAGTCAGCTTGGGAAGTGTTTGCTCTTTTTATTCCGCCTAATGGCGGAATTATTAGAATCAGAAAGTTCTATGAATGCGCGCAAGGCAATTTGGTACGTATACATTGCCATAATATGCTTAACACTAAGCTAGTTTATAGATGCAAGCGTGTTCCAACCGTGGGGGGCACACCTGCCATGCAGAAGTACACAAAGTAAGCTGAAATCTAAAACTACACTAATGGCATCAACCCATAGAAAACCATAAGTTTGTCAATAATAATAAACTGCTGCCCCCACCTGGTTTTGAATTGTTTAGTTTTGCTGCAAGTGTCCCCCCTTGGCTGAAAGTTGGTTTTGTATGGCAATGATCTGATTGGCTGTTGGCATTTAGCTCCAGCCAATCAGCGTTTGATAGTGAATACAAAACACAAACATTTGATTCTTCGACAAAAAATGAAGCACATACTCTACGTGGAATTCATTTTTGCAGAGACATACATAGAATATATGAACATTAGACAAATAATTCGAAGCAAAGTTTTGAAGATTTTAATTAAATGCCACTTTTGTTGCAGTGGCTAATTTACGATTGTAAATGTCAGTCAGTGGTGCAGTTGTCAGTGCGGTTGACTGGAAAACTTTAGGTAGCCGGTTCGACTCTCAGTCATGCATTACCTGTGCATATGAGCTTTGTTAAACATTTACATTTAATTTTAGTTTGCTGGCTACCAATATAACTCTCTACTTTTAATCTTACTCCTTTTAGGAGTCTACTTGTTTTTCGCTAAAAACTTATTTGGCAATTTTGCCGTTAATTATGGTCTCCATCACATTATCAAAGCTCAAGAATGTGGTTTTATTCAAGTTTCATGATTTCATAATTTTTTTAAAATAGTAATTTTCCAGACAGTGTGTACACGCCATTCACGGGACTGTCTAGACTCAGTCATTCTTGTCTTTGGAACATTGGAAACAATTGTGAAAAACATGTAATAAGTGTAGGTCAGAATTTAACATTGAATAAATTCATTTTAATTTAATTTATATAATTTATAAAAGAAAACAAAACGCTAGCGTCGCTCAGCGTCTAAGAAAAGTCATCTTTTATAAGTCATAGTAAGATTCCTGGTTGTCATAACAGCGTAGCCGAGTGGTTAAAGGCGCTGTTTAAGACTAGAAGTGCCTTCTCTGGTTCGTTCCCGTCAAGATTTTTTATTTTAGGGCATTTTTACTTTAAGTAAAACAGTTTGAGTGCTGTTGAGTCCTGAAGTTATTGAGTCAGGCATGCTTTAGATAAGCTTGTTCTTTTTGGTGAAAAAATGGTCCAAAAAATCAAAAGATACGTTGCTGCATACTGGTAATGGTATTGAAGGTTTATGTTTACTATGTCGAGGAATTTAGAAGAAATGAAGGTTTACGTTGATCATGTTGAGGAATTTGCACTCAGCAAAGGAACCTTGCCCCCTTTGGGGCCTACTTATTTTAAATGCTTTGCGCACCATTTCATTGTTATTTCCACGATGTTTTTAAACAATGTGCGGTGCGCGTCATTTTTGCTGTCGTTTTCGCAATGTTTTCATGCGATTAGCGCATCGCTTTTTGTTCCTTCTAGAGAAGGAACTATTGTTTTGAAATTAACTGCTCATAGCGTTTAACGCTACTGAGCAGGCTGCATAGCCAGTATGTTTTACGTGTATTTTCAGCTTGGGAACTGCCTGCTGATTTTTGTCTGCGTATGTGCAGAAAAATTAACAATCGATGTACACTGCAGTAACAATGTACTTTTTCCAAATCGGCACCGGGATGTTTCACCAGCAGTATATTAGAGCCATTAGAAAACACTGTTTATCGCTTCTTGTTCTTAGAGCTAATTTGCTCAGCTCAGATCAAAGTGTCACTTTTGAGCCAAACGGCTCGTGCAGCGGGATGCTCAACATCCTGCAGCACTTTTTTGTACGTACTACGTATTTACATACATACATTAAGTAAGAATAAGCTAGTTAGTAAGTAGAGTAAGTAAGTAGAGTAAGTAAATACGAAGTATAGCTTACGTTAAGTATGGAATAGAGAACCAATTCATTTAAACCTGAAAGGTAGACACCTGGAAAGGAACCTTGCCCCTTTTGGGGCCTACTTGTTATTCTGCCGAAAGGCGGAATTATTGGAATCATAAGTTCGTATGAAATGCATGGAAAACAATTCTGTACGTTACGTATACATTGCCATATGTTTTTCACTATGCTAGCTTATGTAAGTAAGCGTGTTCCAACCTTTGGGGGCATGACAAAAAATTAGAGCTAAATCACATCCCAAACTCGCTAAATTTCATCAACCAGAAGAAAGGTTAAACTTTTGGCAAAATTAAAATTCCATTAATTTCAATCTAATTTTGCCACATGTTTCCCCAAAGCCAATCAGCATGTAATATGAGATCACAAGAACATTTGAAACTTCAAAAAAAACGAAAAACATTTCTAGGTAAACTTTGGGCTAATTCCTAAAATGGATTAAACGAATTAGATGGTTTGCCTAATAACTTATCTCGATGTTTAGGTAGACTTACAAAATTCTGTGCGCAAGCGGTAGGTGCTCGTGCTACCAAGAGTACATAATAGGGATCCCTATTATGTACTCTTGGTGCTACAAATAATTGCTAGCGCAAAATTCGTATAAATCCATAAACGATGTCATGAGTTATTGCAAAACAAATTTTAGTCTAAGGCCCGGTTCACACAGACGTACTTTTTACTTTTTACTTTTGGGCCAAAAGTAAAAATTTCGGTTCATACAGAACGTACTTTTTACTTTTTACTTTTGGCCAAAAGTAAAAGTAGAAATGCGTTCTACTTTTTACTTTTTTTACTTTTGCAATCTAGCCAATCAAAATTTCGAAAATTGTAAAAAGAGCTCTAAGAATACTATATCTTGTTACTAATAGTTTTGTTACTGATGACAAAAAAGTTATGGTTATGTTGTATAAGTCGTATGATAGACCTGTTTTAGAATATGCGAGTGAGGTTTGGAACCCATATCTGATAGGTGATATTGAAAACATAGGCTGGAATTCACAACCTAACACTAACACTAACTTTTTCCTTAAAAGTTAGTGAAACACTTAAAATTAGCCTCGAAACACTAACATTTTAAGTGTTTCAGGCTGAAATTTAAGTGTTTCACTAACTTTTAAGGGAAACTTTAGTGTTAGTGTTAGGTTGTGAATCCTAGCCTTAGAACGGGTTCAGAGGAAATTTACTCGTTACTTTTCTGATCTTCGCCTGCTGGATTATGGTGATAGGTGTAAGGCTCTTTCTTTGCGATCGTTAGAGTTTCGAAGATTATGTTGTGATCTTGTTCTAGCGTACAAAATCATTCATGGTCAAACTGTCATAAATCCATTTCAGGTTTTTGCTTTTTACGACTCTAGTCGAACTAGAGGTCACAGTTTCAAATTGAGATTGCCAAAGTCGAGGTTAAATTGTGCTAAATTTAGTTTTTTCCAAGAGTAGTTGCTCCCTGGAAGTTCGTCAAACATTACTAGATTTAAGATGGGACTTAATGATAATGCTCAGGCTTTGTTAAAGTTTGTAAAAGTGAATAAATTTTTATGAAATGTCATGGTGTTTTCCGCGTTTATACTCCGAAGTAAATTTCTTGTTCTTGTTCTTGAAAATGCTCTGAGAGAAGCTCCGCCTATTGAGCTTCATTATTATTGGTTAGATTTGCATTTAGACAGACATGTGCGCCAAAGCCAGCCAATTGAATGCGATCTTCCTTAAGTAAAAAGTAAGCCTGTGTGAACACTTCTGCAAAAGTAAAAAGTATAAAGTCAAAAGTAAAAAGTATAAAGTAAAAAGGAAAAAGTAAAAAGTAAGTCTGTGTGAACCGGGCCTAATCCTAATCATTGTAGGAATTGGCCATTTGTTTCTGTTTATTATACATGAATTATAAAATGGTAGTACGGACGGTACAATGAATGAACAAAGTTCGTTTCAATTTGAAGTGAAAATTTTAAAGATTTTAGTTAAATGCCTTTTCTGTATTTGTAGCTGAGTTGAAGTAACCGTTCTTGAAAGGTGAGTGGTGCAGCGGTCAGTGCCACTGTTTGGAAAAGCGCATGTAGCAGGTTCAAGTTTCAGTTCTGCTATTACCTATTTATTTGAGTTTGGCGAAACTTTTTACTTCATTTTTTAAGTAAAATATACGTATTTACCAAGGAATCTTACTCCTTTTAGGAGTCTACTTGTTTGTACTTGTCACTGCGCATCTGAAAAGTCACGGAAACAGCAGTATAACTTCGCTGAATTTGTCACTGCGCATCTGAAAAGTCACGGAAACAGCAGTATAACTTCGCTGAATTTGCACTAAATTTCGTGTGCATAAACGATAACATATTATGCCCTTTTACCCTGTGTAACCAAACTCGACAAACAGACTGATAATTATGGCGAAATTATCGAACGTGAATAGGTTTTCAAACTTGGCGAAAATACTTGCCTTAACATATATTTTCAAAATATATAAAGAACGATGTCTTATCTTTTACTGAAAGTTTTATAGTTGCGCAAAGTCGACTGCTTTCGCGACATTACACCCTTAAATTTTTGCCAAAAAGTGTCATCTTATTTTAGCCAGAAGGTATATACAAACTGCGTCGGTCTTAGGGAAAGCGGATAAACTATTTCGGAAGACAAAGGGTCCAAAGCAAAGGGGGAGGAAATAGGAATACTAAAAAATTTTGTGCTTGTACTTGTACATGTCTGCCCTTTACCTATGATAGAAAGTAAAAGAAGCATTAAACGTCCATCCTCTCTTTATTGTAATGAAATAAAATGGAATAATAAACAATGCATTTATGCTCAGTATACCACAATAAACAAAGTAAAACAGACAACATAATAACATAAAATAACATCACAGACAGACCAGTGTTTTTTCAAGTAAACCAAACTGAAAATAGTTCTCCCAAAAAAACGGGCAAAATAAGAACCCTACCTTTGGGCCTTGGCTAAGTCACAATTTTTGAACTTAAAATGTTTAATATAATCGTCCTGCATGTCCTTTTTCATATTCAGCAAAACATAACGGATGCAAGCTTTGTGTCTAAAAAGCAATAGGTACATTATTATGCCTGTAATTACGCCTGTTTTAACAATTTTCAAAATTTTAGGGAGAGGGGCTTGTTGCGACGTTTCAGAACTACAACTTACAAAACACGCAAAAACAAAAATTAATAAATTCGTGAATACGTGAAATTTTTTCGTAAACCTGATGATTTTGGATCATTTTACAGACATAATAGCCAAACCAAATAAATGGACGCCGGTTTAGCCGAAAAAACCAGAAATGTATTTCTTGATGTTAACAAATCAAAAATTCAAGCGCTTTTTTGAACAGTACTTGGGCTTGGGTTTAAAAGTATGCCATTTATATATCCAAAGTTGATGTCTGGTTACTGGTTTAGTACAATCTTTGAAATGAAGGTCGTTTCCAAGACCATAAAAAATTGACACCACGGTTCTGAATCCTGTATACGGTTACATATTACGTTGGAGCTCTGTGGGCTCAAAGTTTACATAAAAGTCACGAAAACCTCGAAAACACAACTGAAGTTACTACCTTTAGTTAATATGGGTGAAGTAACGGTAACAGTAATTAGCTAACTGAACGGAATCCTAGAGCAGAAGGAACGACTGTTAAGATTAGTAGAACCTTTAGTAACTAAAATCTCGGTTTAGCTTAGCGGCAACTTGAGAACAATATCTAAACAAGAAAGCAAAAATTTATATCAAAATTCGAAATGTATATAATACTACAACAGCAGAAAACCTATGTACCATAACCCCAAACAATACAATGGTAAAAACATCCCAGAAAATATTACAAAATAAAAATAACAATAACTTATCACAAAAATCATTGCAAACATAAAAAAATCCACACAACATAATAGCGCCGAGTTTACGTCGTAATCAGTAGTACTTGAGTCAAATAGTGCACTGCTAATATAGCTATCTAAATCGTAAGCACTTAACATAATTATACTTCAACTGTTCTAGTAAACAAAACGGTATCCACCAAATGGTGTCTATGGAGCACTAAGAATTAGTGGTTGTGTTTATAATTTTTAAAAAACCTAGCGCTTTCTTCGAAAAAAACACCTTTTTCTCCTCAATGCATAGACAACATTGCATCCGAAAAACTTCGCTCCCCGACACCAGATCACAAGAATGAGATACAAACAAGTCCCCATTAACCCCAAAACTCTATCCTAAGGACACATCCAAAGTCATCATCACCAGAAAACCCAGTATAGTTGACCAGGACGCCAGTTTACCATTGCTATGCTGCTGGGTTTCGGGCAAAATATCATCAATCACCACAAAAATCATGGCCCCCGCCGCAAAACTGAGGGCGTAGGGCAAAATGGGTTCCATTAGACTGACCGCCACTCCCCCCAGAACAGCAGCTAACGGCTCAACCATACCGCTTAGTTGTCCGTACCAGAAACTTTTCAGCTTGGAATAGCCAAAGCCTGCTAGGGGCAGACTTACGGCTAGGCCTTCGGGAAAGTTCTGGATGCCAATACCGAGTGCCAGATTACAGGCGCTTTCGAAGGTAGCTGATGGAGTTTTTCCCACAGCCCCGAACCCAACCCCCACCACCAAACCCTCGGGTATATTGTGAACCACTATTGCAATTATTAGCAAAAAAATTCGCTTCCAGCTGGCTGAATATTTGTCTTGTTTTGAAGTGTCGTCAAGAGAATCATTTGGGGAGCTATTTTGTTGGGCCGATCTGTAGCGCAGACCAGTAGTGTCATTAACATGTCGCCGCTTGTCCTGATACGACACCCCACCACCACTGTTTGGAATGTTTAATTGGAAATTGTCACTAAAACAAAAAATAAAAATAAATATAAAATAAGTAAATAATAAATGAATAAATAAATAAAACAAGGAAAAGGCAGAAACAATGTCTGCGTAATGATACTCATACTGAAACTCCCAAAAAAATATTTCATTGTTATTAGAAACCTTTTTTCAAAATTTTCGCATATCTGAAAAAACCATTAAAGCCGCTTCCAAAAAAAGCATACAACGCCCACCTATTTTTCTCCACCATCAGAATGTCATTGGTAATGGAGTGGCTGCCCATTCTGGACAGCAGCAGGTCAGCTGCGTAGACAAAGGCGGCGCCCAGGACAAACCCCAAGGCCACGGGCACGAAGGACAAATGGCCAAAGGTCGTCTCGGCGATTTCCAAGGCCGGCGCCAGAAGCGACCAAAAGGAAGCTGCTGTCATAACTCCTGCTGCAAAACCAAGGCTGCCGTCTGAAACAATAATAAGAGATACTATTACTTACGTAGCTCCTTACGTTTCAGATTTGCTAAATTAGGTTTAAATTAATTTATTAAAAAACACAGCCGATGATTATAGTAGTTTAAATTCTTGTATATTCTTGATGTGTGATCACGTCTCACTCATTAAGCATTCTGTTAGAGTTACAAATTAATCTGTTACATACAATTGTAAATAAGGCCCTGCTGCTGGCAGCCCTGTTTCCGTTCAAGTAGACCATGTATCATTTATCAAGATTACATACCACTATACCAGTTACGCCGATTTGAGAAATCTATCCTTATATTCACGCATTAACAACTCTCACAACATCAAGAGTATATATGCAGGGGCGTAGCCAGGAATGGGGGGAATTCCCCCCCCCCCCGAAATTTTTGTATGTATGTCTGTATCCACCCCCCCCCCCTGAATGCGGTCGGCACCCCCCCCCCTCAGACATCCGGCACCCACCCCTCAACCTAACACCCCCCTCTGACGGCCAAGAAAGTGCCCCAAAAATGCGTAAAAAATTGAAAAATTCTGAAAAATTTTCGGCTGTCGCCGAAAAATGGCCAAAACTAGGGACCACCCCCCCCCCTTGCGACAGGGGTCGGGCACCCCCCCTCAAAGATTCCCCCCGTGCACCTAACACAAAGTATTAAATTAGTTACTACACAGAAAGTCAATGTCAATGTCAGAATGTCATCAAACTGTCAAGTCGAGGAATAGTAATGTTACCGATCGGCTTCATAGTCTAGTAGTAAACGCGACACAGACATATAGGTAAAAAGCACGTCGTAGTGGTAAGCACGTATGCGTAGGCTTAGCAACGGCTAAGTCTTGAAATATTACCCTTCATTGTGGAAACATCACATAAATCAGAAATACGTGCAATCTACGCTGCAAGAAGCAGCGTAAAGACCTGTCGGCATTGCGGTGCCGACAGGAAAAACGACAAAAAGGGTCCAGTGCCTAAATACATCTACTTACCTAAACGGCTCAGCTAATTCACTCAAATGAGTACATATCTACACGCCAAACAAATGGGTGATTAACCTAAACTAGAACTTCGATAAACGTTTGATGTCCAACAACATAATAACAAAGCCATGAGACACTCAAACTCACCCAACAATTTTCTATTATTTGGATGAAAACAGAAGACCCCCGCGGCTCCAAGGGCAGTGAGACCCCAGGTGAGGAGGGAGCCGGTCAGGGACTGCACCAGCACGCTCGCGTCACGAATCATTCTCGGGGGGGGGGCTATCTGCGGGTGGAGGGATGAAAGGGGGGCATACCTACTAAGACCCTGAAACACAAGACCAGTTGAAACCTCAGCGGGGGCTTGCTGTAAGGATAAAAGGTTTGCTACGTTAATCTGCAGCAACAGACTCAAGAGCCTCAGAATGAAAGAATTAGGGTCAATTGGGGTCACGCAGTATAAATTTCGGCAAAATTTTATATAATGTATTCCTACAAGCATTTTTACAAAAGCAGCTTTACAGCACACATCAGCTCTTCTTGAGCCCTGGTCACACGAGGCAACTTTTGGACACTAAGTTGCTGCAACCAGGGTCGGTATTCATAAAAGTCGGGATGAAAAGCTCGGCTTTTTATCCGTAAGTCTGGCTTGAAAAAGCCGGGATAAAAAGCTTGGCTTGCGCTAAAGCTTGGGTTTTTATCCCAGCTTTTTGTTTAATCCAGGCTTGTTCAAGTCTGGCTTTTTATCCGAGCTTTTTGGTATTCATGAAAAAAACGATAAATTAATTGCAGAAGCCGGGATTATAATCCGAGCTTGGTTTTTATGATTACCATAAGCTCGGCTTTTTATCCTAGCTTTTATGAATACCAATAAGTCTGGATAAAAAGCCGAGTTTGGTTTTCTGAAAACGAAAAGCCGAGATTTTAAGCCTGGTTGATGAAAGTCGGGATAAAAGGCCTAGCTTGCACTTTTATGAATACCGGTGCAGAAGTCGCGGGAACCAAGCGTTCAGACGTGCCTTGAGAAACAGACTGGACTTATTTCAGCCCCAGGTTTTGGAATGGCAAATCGAGTTAAACGGACTGAACGAGCTAAAATAAGTCAGCGGCTTAATTTTAGCCTGACCCCATTCCAAAACTACCACTGGACTAAACGGATTTATTTAACATGCACGCCAGACATTAGCGTGCATAGTTAAGTCAGTTTAGTCCGATTAAAAAGCAGCGCATAAGTTAAGTCCGTTTAATCCGGAGGTTTCGGAATGGCATTTTTCAGCATAATTTTTAAACCGATTAGTCCGATTATAATTAACCCTTTAATCCGGTAAAGGAATAGGCCGCTAGTCACTCGTGCGCTCACAAGGCATTTTCCGAGCAACTTCACAGTAATAAGGTTGCCGCGACGAAGGTCCAGCCACCAAGTTGCCTCGTCAACACAGGGCTTAAGGCCGTGTTTACATCGATTTTTTTCCAGCTGCTCGAGCAGCTGAAAAACAGCTCGAGCAGCTGAATAAAAACTCGAGCAGCTGAAAAAAAGCTCGAGCAGCTGAAAAAAAGCGGATAAGTATGGCGGTCACTATAGACTAGCTGCTCCGTTGTCATGACAACGCTGCAGTTCCAGCTTTTTTTCAGCTGCTCCAGCTTTTTTCGCCGTTTCCGGTTTTTTTGCAGCTGCTCGAGCAGCTGAAAAAAAGTCGGAAATGGCGAAAAAAGCTGCAGCTTTTTTTCAGCTGCTCGAGCAGCTGAAGAAAAGCTCAATGTAAACACGGCCTAAGGCTGAAAATCTTACAGCCCGCGTCACGCGCATCATATCCCAATATAAAAGTATAGTAATAATTCACACCAAGCACTAAAATAGAATGCCTGCTGCGGTATATCTGAGTGCCAAATAGTCAAAGATGCAGGTGAGCAATCAGCAGTAGGGATGTACCGAAAATTCGGTATTCGGTATTCGGTTTTCGGCCGGAAAACGGGTATTCGGTATTCGGTACCGAAAAGTCAATTTTCGGCCGAATACCGAATAGTTAGAAAATCAAGGAAATTCCAAATCAAGCAACGTTTAGAATGAGAACTCATTTTATTAATCCTTAGCACTACACTTCGACCTGAGATGTACACAAAAAACATGAAAACTGTATATGTATTAGCTAATAACCTCTAATTAGCATTTGTGAGGCATTTAACACAACACATATTTGCGTGAATTTTTGATGGATGCTTATAAAAATCGTCAAAACTGAAAGAAGTTTCAAGCAGTTTATATAACTGTCCCACTTCACTCCAAAACCAGCACAAGACGCTGAGACAGCTTGGGTGAAAAGGGAAAGCCTTCATGAAAGATAAAAGTTGCAGGGGTCTGGGGGCTGATTGCGGCAGCCCCCAGAAACAAATACTAATTTTTCCTGTCGCTACCTCAGTAGCGACAGGACTTTACATTTGTTTTGCCCTACGTAAATTGCACGTCTTACATGTATTCACCGTGTAAAATGTGTGCGCGTGTTTGTGTGTAATTTTTCTACATGGTGTGACCGTGTGTGAGCTGGCCCAGGCGGCCAGCCAGCTAGCTTCGGTTTGTTATTGATAGCTAGCTTACTGTAGGGCTGAAATGGCCAAATTAGTCGTTTTCTATTGTTCTTTAAAGCCCTAAACATATTTTTTATTGACTGACGCTGCAATTATTCAAAACTAGGTATATAATGAATTTAAATACTTCCAGAATTATTCGAAACAAGCAGCAACAAAAAAGAAAAAGTCATCCCAAAACTAAGTAAACCGCACCTTGACGGCAGTTTCAAATATATTTGAAAACAACTTTCTAACCAGAAAATCTTAATTATTGTGGCATAACAGTTTTACTGGTATCTTGAGTTCGCGTTTATTACAGTGTAGTTTATTCTGTAAGCTTAATGTTTAAGTAGTTGCTGTACAAAACTTCGTCAATCAGAGACTAATTTCGGGTGCATGAGCTAGACTGGAAGATACAAACAGTTTTCATTTACAACTATGAGTCTGCGCTGGCTTAAGCCGGGTTTACGCGAAGTAATTTTCACGCAACTACGCCTTCACGCAAATTTCAAGCAACTTGCAAATTGCGTGAAAATACACTGTTACACGAAGCAATTTTCACGCAATGAGCACGCAATTTTCAAGCAACTATGTAGTTGCGTGCAATTTTCACGCAACTACCAATCAAAATACAGTATTTTGAATGCCCGCTCAAACGTGAAGGCTCAGATTTTGCTTATTTTTAAAAAAACTATAAAATTTTTAATTTTTAGGTCGATGTCGGTTAGTTGGACGCGTATCGAATAATTTTTCCGCCCCGAACCATAAAAACCAAAAGGTGACCCGTACGTAAAATTTCAGTTGAAAAAAATTTCGATCCCCATTCCCCCTCCCCCCTTGCTACGCCCTTGTAGATGCGTGTGCGTTAGTAAAAAACAACAGGCGAATTGGAATGTATGTATATATTTGTTGTTCTACCGGACTGTGCTCTCAGCTATCCACGTGACTACCAGCAGAAATTTGATTGGTAGTTGCGTGAAAATTGCTTGTGGCAGTCGCGCAGAGATCGACTACTAAATTTTAGTTGCGTCAAAATTGCTTGAAAATTGCGTGAAAATTGCTTCCAATTTTGCTTGTTTACACGAAGCAATTTTCACGCAACTGAAGTTGCTTGAAAATTGCGTGGAAATTGCGTGAAAATTGCTTCGTGTAAACCCGGCTTTATAAACGGAAACACGGACAGGTATAAACCAAGCTTGAGGCATTTTAAACCTTCGTATACTTCAGAAAACCGTGTGTGGGTTGAATGAGGTAGATTTAAAAAGACTACGTTTAAATCTGGCATCGAGTTGGCCACGTGAGCAAGGTGCCGATATAGTTTTATCGTTTATAATCCTTGCATTGTTTAAAAAAATGTTAACGACTTAATAAGAATAATAATTGGGGCTGCCAGAGTTGGGGGTTCTGTTGGGTGCAGTGTTATTAAGCATTCTCCAAGTGCACACAAAAAGTCCCAGGCACGATCCTCTACACCATTTTTCCTTTTTTATTTCAGAAGATAGGGAAATTGTTGTTCAACATAATTATTTAAAACTATATTCGACGTAAAATTTACAAACGTTTTGCAAAAATACCAAAAAAATTTTTGTAAAAGTGGAAAAAATGTGAGCGACAGGTCAAACTTCCTTTGAAGGGACTTTTTCCAGCTGATGTCTGTTCTACCGAATATATGTTGCACTGACTGTTGGTCATGACTTCAATTCTGCTTTGACCATGGATCAAAACTCAATAAATTTTGCATAAAATTGCTGCTTGTTTATGTTTAGACCGAATTTGGTCAGTTGGAGACGTATATATCGGAAATTTTTTATTCATGGGTAGCAGAAAAACTTTAGGCCAGCTGGCCTCGAGCCCAGAGGTTTCGAGGCCTATTACTCAGAAACGTGAGTAGTTAAAATCCATTTTATTAGTGCAACAGTTAGCTGAAAGATGGCCGTTATAACAGCCGCGAGCATTAATGGATCTGATTCATGTGGAGCACAGGAGTACAGGACGACCCGAAAAGTTGAAAATAGGGTTTTTCCCCCGCACCACTATAAAACATGTTTCTACGTTGAAAAATTGTGAGTTTGCATTTACTGCCTAAATCGAATCTGCGCCTATATTATGTATCTAGTTGTTACGCTCAAGTTGTATGTTTCAGCAATTTTTAGGTGGGGACTGGGGGTGTTCCTTTTCGCCCCAAAAAACTGTTCCACTCCATCCCGGGGCACTATACATAGTACTTATATATTTATCTATACGTAGTATTTTATTTTTCTGGACCTTTAAAATCTGAGAAAACTTTGCTTGACAAATGACAACTATTCGGTATTCGGTATTCGGTTTTCGGCCGAAAATGAAAAACCGAATATTCGGTATTCGGTGAAATTTTTTTCGGTCCCATCCCTAATCAGCAGCCAACGTTTTTCCTCCATACTCACGTTCATAAACGCGTGCTCTGCACACTATAAAATGCAGTGAAATGTGGAATAAAATGCCACACCCTACTAGAGTTCGCAATCGGGTCGGGTTGGTGCTGGTCGGGTCGGGTCGGGTTGAGATTTTCCAACCCGCGGGTTGTGCGGGTCAGTTCGGGTCGAAAATTTTGGGTATAAATCCTTAAGTTTTACATTACATTTTTCTGCTTTGATGATAATTTCAATGTACCCGCTGCAGAGTGATGTAACAGCTTTTCCGAGCTCTTACTTCTTTTTAGCCAAATTAGCTACTTTACTCCATCCATACATGGGGTCTCAGTTTGGGGGGCTTATCCCGGATTTTTTGAAATTTTAGGGGGCTTGTCCCGACGTTTTGGGGGCTTGAACTGACAAAAACGCTATTATTTCCAATTTTTGCCTAAAAATGGGAAATTATTTGCAAACGGACACTTATTAGCGATTTTTTTCGCTAATTGCTCATTTCTGAAGCAGTTTACAGCTATCTGAGGCAATTTTGTCGGACACTTTTTCAACAACAAGGGGGGCTTGCCTGAGTGTCAAAACCTAGGGGGAGCTTGTCCCGGAATCTCAAATCTGGGGAGGTTTTCCCCCCCAGACCCCCCCCCCATGTACATATGTGCTGTAGCTTATCAAAACATTATGAAATATATAAAAAACTGGAAAAAGTGACAAGAAAATCCCAAGTGTTTGTATAGCAGCTTCAGTACAAGTCGGGTTGGGTCGGGTCGGGTCGGGTTAGACATTAGCTCGGGTCGGGTCGGGTTATGAAATCACGACCCGTTGCGAACTCTACTCCCTACCCCCCCTCCCCTACGTACATCTGTTATGAAGGCTGGCCCTATCCTGTACAAGTAATGCAACACAAAACTACCTAATCAAGTATTTCCGAATTCCTGTCAGATTCAACATAACCCACACCGATGAATTCATAATTTACTCTATTTATTTAACCATAAACCACCACAGAATCATTGCAGTTAACGAGCGAAATCTATTTAATAAAATAAACAGTGATAACAGGTTATACAGTTACATCATATTTATGTGGGTCCAGCCCAGTAAGAAAGTACCACCCACAACAGGCTACGCTTCTCTGCGACACAGTACTTTCACACTTAAAAACTTGCCTAAGCAATTTTATTTCAGAAAAAATTCAAGTTGTCCAACTATGATTATTCAGTTAATACCACCGTTTGGGACCAACAAGATTATGTGAAAAAATAGTTAAGACTATGCTAAACTCCAACAATAACAAGAAAAAAGTTTTATAGAACATCTGTCAACAAGTTTAGTTGGTTAGTAAGCTAAACCTAAACCTAAATCTAACCTAAAAAGTTGATGAACACTGACACAAAACATAGGGGTGTGGTTTTAGCAGCTACTCGCTGACCACAGCTGTTTTCATCGTAATGAAATCACATGTTTTGATTCCTATCAGAGCTGGTCACACTTTAATATAACCGCCTGTGCCAGCAAATGTATTCGATAAAAGCTACAACAAATATGAAGTTCAAACATGGTCATACTGCAAAAACACAATTATTTTATGAAAAAATTTGTTCTTAGAAATACCAGCGATAAACTTGTCACAAACTTTTCCGAAAAAGCCATCTGCTAAATAGATAAAAGGGCAACAGACAGACAATACACGTTAGCGCTGCAAGATAAAACGGCGTTTAGTCAACAACTAAACAATACACTCTGTCAGCGTGGTAATATTATATAGAATTCAGTCAACCTTAAAAGCAGTCAAGTAAGTTGTCACAGCATTGCTAACACCAAAAAGGTCACATTTTTAAATCCACACATATTTAAATCAGTTCAATTTAATATTTACTTGACAAAAAGTATAACATCTATCCACAGGATTTTCGATGAAAAGCAGTATACTAACACAACGCTCTCCAGAAATTGAAAGCTGAGCAAATATAGAAAACCCAATGCAGAAAAATAATAAATATCAGACGAGACATGTACTTATATCCATTCAATACAAAAGTATAGGAGCATATACAAACCCGTTAAAAATAGCAAAAAATTATATCCAGCGAATTAGACTGTATCTTTATCGGTTATTGATTAACAAAGCTTTGGTTAATCTAAGTCACTGGATGAAATAAATAATAACAAAATGTCGGCAATAATTATAACAATGTAATACTAAACTACTTAAAAACCACCCAAAAAACTATTCTATCAATAATAACCCAAAGCGGGTATTTGTCAAAGCTAGCATCTAGCATATGATGCAGAATATGCGGTTGATTTTTTCATTCTCTCAATCATTCAGTAATCATTCCACCAGCAGGGTCGAGTAAAATGTAAGTAAACTCAATTCATTCATAAACTACGTACTCACTGTGTGAACGGTAAGCTGGATTTTTTCCTTGTGAAAAGTGTCGGCGTATTGTATATACTAAAAGCTGTTTCACGCTAGTCACTTTTTAAACTGCTAATTTAGTACTGCACTGTACTGCATCGTGCAGTGAATACAATTCTCAACTGAACAGAAACTTCAGCAAAAACATGGGGTCCAAAAGCCCCGTGGTTTAGTAGTCACCCAGTTTTCAAGGGGCTTACAAAACTGGCGGAAGTGGGCCCTGGGCACGCAAGCGTGGTGTGTGGTAACAAAAAGACAGACCCAGAAAAATGCAGCCGTTTTGGGACAAATGAGAATTCTTTAAAATCAGAAATAAAAGCACATGCGGTGCGGTGGAATGCATAAAGGCAGTCTGAGTTCAGTCATGATCAACGCAGTCTAAGGACATCGTTCTACCCTATCCAATACATGTAGAATTTTTCCTGTTGTGCCACAGCACAACAGGTCTTTAATTTTGATTCTGGCGAGATAACACTAGACTGTGCAAGAGTTTCGTCTGTGTGCGTGTTAAACATCAGCTCATGTGTGTATGTGCGGGTGTCACCTAGATTTACAGTGTATTCGTCGTTAACAGCTTCACTGAAATTACTGCAGACCTACTTGATTCTAATTGACTCTATTCTGTTTAAGACCAAAAATGTCGGGTAAATTTTCAAAAATGAGCCCCCGGAGTGGATTCGAACTATCAACCTTCCGCTTACGGATCGGACACCCTACCAACTAGGCTAACGGACTCATAGAAACTGTTGATGCAAAGGGTATCAACTATGTAAAATGTAAAACGGATCTAATTAAGTGTCAGTCTGAACATTTAAATTGAATTCAATTCAAATGAAAAAAATAAAATTGAATTCAAATCTAAAATCTCATACGTTTGATTTCGTATTGGATGCGTATTGGATGCGTACTGCTTACCCATATATTTAACGTTGCTGAAGACGTGTCTCTTGAAACAGTGATCATGAATAGTTCGCATCACCAGTTATTAAGGGTTCACATCGGTAACGCTTACAAGAAGCTTTACTCGTGCTTACGTAATTTGTTGTAAGATAAAAACAATTTTTAAATTTTTACATAACCAACTTATTGCGAGACAAAACGTGTTCAATATTTTGCATACACATTTTGCAGTACGATAATTAATTGCTGCACAACAGGTTTTAGCTGACCCTCTGGTCAGCTTACTTGAAAGTAATTCTTAATACTTACTGAAGGTTTTGCCGCAGATTGGGCTTGTTCGTTACGACGTTCTAAATTACTGAAACAGAACGTTAGAATCTAAATTACTGAAATAGAACTGAATAGATAAATAGACTGGTTTTAACGTAAGACTGCCTTTATGCATTCCACCCATATTGTATCTGATCTGCCGCCCCTGACAAGTTTAATTGTTTTCAAATCAATGCACACATCCAGCAGCCACTCTAGTTGAAAATACCAATACACATTAATATTCCACTATCACTGAAAACAACTGCAAACTCACGAAAACACCACCAAGAGTACACAAACACCACACGAAAAGTGAGATATCATTTTTTCTACTCTTGCTGCAACCTAACAGATCCGTCACGGACTGTATTCTTTTATGTGCGCCTTCCATACAGGTTCGGCCACAGATTTAGCATCCCGCACGCGTTCCACTGTGATAGTCTCAGTGACACAGTCGTGCACATTATACAAAATACGTAAATCTTCCATGGCCTTTTCTTCCAGCTAAAAGGCACAAAAGAGAGCTGAATGAATATCATCGTTGGCTGAGTGCTGACAAGAGTACACAATTAGTCTTGCTGTTATGTAGAAGCCATGACAATGCCGCAACCATATTATTTGAGCTATATCATAAATTAACTGAAGCTGTTTTGAAACTGATCAGGTTATTTTTTACCCAAATAATGTCTGTGCCGTCAAAAAAGCTAAATCTTAAGGGCCAATTCCTAAAATGGCTTAAAAAGAATAAACTTTATTTTGTTAATAACTCTTAACATAGACTATGAATTCAAATAAAATTTGCTACGGCAAACGTATTTAAGACTTTCCGTTTTTGTACAAAGTTTTGCACGTTTATCTCGCCATTGAGATTAGTTATTAGTTATTAGGCCAATAATTTTTAATCTAATCCGTTTAATTCATTTTAGGAATTGGCCCTTAATCTACATCACAAAAAAGCAGGCCCACCTGTATCAAATAGAACGGCTTATGCTCTTGATCGTGCCTAGCTCGCTGTCTATCTTCCTCCTCCCGTTGAATGCTGTGAAAGTCAGCACTGCTCTTGATGGCCAGCACTGGGGCAGTGTTAGGGGGTGAGCCATAGCTGACGGGCAAGGGGGGGCCTGGCTCCTGAATTTTCCACGGATTGCCCCCGCCGGGTACGGATTTGCGCTTTGGTGTAGTGACAGACTCTTTCCTGAAATTACAACAAATAAACTGGGGAGGAATAAGACCCATATCATAGACTTTGTCGAAACACATAAAACCTTATCCGATAGTAGGCTTTCGAACACAATTTGAGCTAACAATCTTACCTCTTATCAACTACTGGATGATTTTTTCTAAACTAACCATACAATTTTGAACCAACCTTATTGGTTCAAAGAAAAGAGCAACAGTCTGTCACTTACATTCCAGCAACATTAGAGTGTTAGTAGTATTAACTTCAGGATTACAAATTTAATGATTTTGACGCAGTTTTGATAGTTTATTCAAAATTTTCGCGAGAAAATCCCATTTTCGCCACCTAGTTGGTAATCAGCACGACATTTTTCTGCCTTACCGCACTTGCCCAAAAGGCAAAAACTTGTGCGAAATTTCTGTATTACAATAATTGCAGAAGTGCGTTTCGCGCTGTTTTACGCAGAAAATTGGTTGTAGCATTTCTCAAACAGAATCTCCAAACTTATTCAAGGCAGTCGCATACTAAGGATACTATATCATATTATGCTAAAAATAACAAAATTCGAGAACCTTGATTTTTTGGGTATTGGTAAAATCCAGCCCCAGCCCCGGCCCCAGCCCCAGCCCCAAGTGGGTAAAACCCAGCCCCAAATGTGACAGTGGGTGAAATCCAACCCCATGTTGGGTAAAATTCAGCCCCAGCCCGCAAATGGGTGAAATCCAGCCCCAGCCCCCAAATGGGTAAAATCCAGCCACAGCCCCCAAATGGGTAAAATCCAGCCACAGCCCCAAAAGGGTAAAATCCAGCCACAGCCCAAAAGGGTAAAGTCCAGCCCCAGCCCAAATGGGTAAAATCCAGCCCCAGCCCCCAAATGGGCAAAATCCAGCCCCAGCCCCCAAATGGGTAAAATCCAGCCACAGCCCCAAATGGGTAAAATCCAGCCACAGCCCCAAATGGGTAAAATCCAGCCCCAGCCCCCAAATGGGTAAAATCCAGCCACAGCCCCAAATGGGTAAAGTCCAGCCCCAGCCCAAATGGGTAAAAGCCAGCCCCAGCCCCCAAATGGGTAAAAGCCAGCCCCAGCCCCCAAATGGGTAAAATCCAGCCACAGCCCCAAATGGGTAAAATCCAGCCCCAGCCACCAAATGGGTAAAATCCAGCCACAGCCCCAATTGGGTAAAGTCCAGCCCCAGCCCCAACTAGGTAATTTCCAGCCCCAGCCCTGGTCCCAGTCCCAGCCCACGCACACCTCCAGCCCCGGCCCCCAGTTGGCCAAACGCAAAACCGCAATCAAATAGGCAAACCTATGATACAAGCTTCCACTGGTCGTCTGCTATGTAGGCCGAATCTCCTTTAGGCCGGAACCA
The DNA here is from genome assembly GCA_030248245.1 of Trissonchulus sp. WLG1_4. Classification (NCBI taxonomy): domain Eukaryota; kingdom Metazoa; phylum Nematoda; class Enoplea; order Enoplida; family Ironidae; genus Trissonchulus; species Trissonchulus sp. WLG1_4. The sequence goes on from JASANF010016144.1 coordinate 24,683, forward strand.
TTTTAGAAGCATTTAGAAGCACGCAATATTCCTTTCAGGTGGTATCTATTGGTGTTGTTGAAAAATACAGGAATATTCAAAATTACCACGGGAAGGGAACTTAGCATTAGATAAATGTATTCGATCGAAACAATTCAGAAATTGAACTGTAAGGACACTACGTAAACCTTATTGAAATTTATCTAAAATTTGGCAGAAAACTGAACAAAGTTTACACAAAATGTTACTAAAAAATGGTGGACAAGCTGCGAGTATTGATGCAAATAAAATTTAACGAAACAAGTTGGTTAAAAATGTGCAGAATTGGGATTGAAGTTTGGTGTTAAAAAATTTAAATTAGTAAGATAAAGTGCATTACTTTAATTATTTTGAGTACGATTTCAGAAAATATACAGTTCCCTACAAAAATGCTTCACAAACTTTTCGGCCTTGCGGTAACAATTGAAGTTGTATCAAAGGTTGCGGTGCTGGGTTTCGCTAGCAGGGGGCCGGGCTGGGGTTATGCGTGGGCTGGGTCTAGGGCTGTGGCTGGAAATTACCTATGTAGATGGGGCTGGGGCTGGATTGGTACTCATTTGGGGCTGGGGCTGGATTTTACCCATTTGGGGCTGGGGCTGGATTTTAGCCAGTTGGCGCTAAGGCTGGATTTTACCCAGTTGGGGCTGGGGCTGGATTTTACCCAGTTGGGGCTAGTGTTGGGATTTTTTTCGAAACGTACCCGAACCCGAACCCGAACCCGAACCATTCGTACCCGAACCACCCGAACCCGAACCCGAACTTTGGCCAAATGAACTGCATAACATTACACACTAACTATATCTGAATATAGAATGTCAAAAAAGTGTGGAGCAATTGAGTCAACAACCTTTAGTGCAAGGAATAAATACTTTCCATATTTAACGTTGAATGAAGGATTAGTCAGCAAGAAACCGCCTTGATTAAGTTTCATGTTTAATCAAGTCATAGTTAATTTAACCCGTTGTTTCAATTTTTATAAAAAAAAGATGAAACGTGTAGGTGCTAGTGTTTGATACCGGCCGGAATTTTTGGCGGGCCGGCCGGCCGAACATTTTTGCCCGCCAGAGCCGGTCGGCGACTTACGCGGCAGGTCACTAGTAGGTGCATAAGGTACTTATCTGGTACGAAAGTTGCGTAAAAATTTCCGTCTGTAGCTTCAATAATTAAGCTCATCAAACTTTAGAAATTGCTTTGTATGTTAACAAGTGACGTTATGCTCGTTCGAATTCGAATGAGCAAATTCATATATGTCACTATTGGTGCGCGCAACCGCGACAGTTTTGTGTTTATTTGCTCTTCGATGGTATAACTAAATGTCTAAGCCAGATGCACTTATCCCGTTGCTCAGTGCGCTTATAGCACTCATTAAGTTTATGAATACATTGGTACTCGCTGTCACGATGCGCGATTGAGCTGAAACGCCAAACAGTTTCTGCGTGTCCGTTGCAGATTATTCTTCGCGCTTAACAAAGTCTTATAATATGTCATATTGACATCTTCGAAAGCTACCGCTCACGAATTGTTCGCGCGAATAGACTTGCATAGAGTTAAGAGGCCTACGGCTGATTTAAATTCAGAGGCCTGCACGGCCTACTTTTTTGGCGCGTGGCCCAGCCCGGCCCGTTGGGAGCATTTTCAGGCCTAGCCCGGCCCGGACCGTTCAGCGTCGTCTGTCGGCCCGGCCCGTTGGCAGAAAAAACGGTCAGTGGGCCATAGTCTCTGCACCCGTATTCATAAAAGCACAAGCTCGGCTTTTTATCCGAGCTTTGAGCAAGCCCGGCTTAAAATCCCGGCTTTTCGTATTCATAAAACCAAGCTCGGCTTTTTATCCAGACTTTTTGGTATTCATAAAAGCTGGGATAAAAAGCCGAGCTTATGGTATTCATAAAAATGAAGCTTGGATTATAATCCCGGCTTCCACGTAAATTTTATTGATTTTTTCATTATGAATAAAAAGCTCGAATAAAAATCCAAGCTTGCGGATAAGCCTAGCATTTTATCCCGGCTTTTTCAAGCCAGACTTACGGACAAAATGCCGAGCTTTTTATCTCGACTTTTATGAATACCGGCCCTGATATTGCGGTCAAATTGTGTTACTCGTACCAATGGCCTACCCGGAACAAAATTGGGTGAATGACCTTTCAATTTTTTCGTAATGGGTTAAAATGCACTTTTAACCAATTTTAACACTTAAATTCGCATTACAAAGACGAACACAAGATCACTAAGCCATCAAGTTGCAGGAGTGTGGGGGGGCAGCCTCCGAAAAATTTGCATTTTTTAAGTCGAATTTGGTCAACTGGATACATATATCTGAATTTTTTTCTGCCAGAAAAATTAAAACAAACGGTAGGAACGTCACATCAGATAGCCTATATATTACACAAGTTGACAAGTAAATACAGCATAATGTACTTATGCATAGATGCATTGCTTAATAGCTCAAAATAATAACAAGGAATATAACCCATAGAGTTGAAGGGGTCTGGGGGCGGTAGTAGAGCAAAAACACTTATATATACAATTTTTGATTTTTGGGCCCAATTTGGTCAACTGGAGACACATTTGAAGTTTTTTAAACCAAAAGGCGATAAAAACCAAAGGGGGGAAAATATGAAGTTCATTCTATATATTTATTCTACTAAAAATGTTTATGATCTTTAGAAATTTTTAAAAAATCGGTATAAAAATTTTGTAATTTGGTTAGAAAATTTAGGTACCCGAACCACTTTTTGCGTCCCCGAACTGACTTGTACCCGAACCCGAACCCGAACCCGAACCCGAACCCGAACCGAAAAAACAACCCGAACCGTACCCGAACCCGAACTTTCGTCCCAACACTAGTTGGGGCTGGGCTGCATTTTACCCAGTTGGGGCTGGGGCTGGGTTTTACCCATTTGGGGCTGGGGCCGGATTTTACCCAGTTGGGGCTGGGGCTGGGTTTTACCCATTTGGGGCTGGGGCTGGATTTTACCCAGACCCGATTTTTTAGCCGGCAGCGGTGCGGCCGCACCTAGCAGATACCCCATCAACAAAAAATGGCTGGTCATACTGCACGGTCGGCAATCCACGGGAATATTATCTGAATGACTATTCCAGTCTATTCAACCGACACCAATGCGTTCACACGCTGCGAAACCCATCACTGGTTTTACGATACGCCACTAATGACTAGCGCGTGAAGTGACAGGTCACAGACCAGCCACCAATTAACAAGTCCAATTACAGCAGCATATTACAACAACAGTACAGCATGAAACGTTTGTGCAACTGGTTTCGTTCTGTTGTGAACAAAATAGTTCTATGGTAATGGAAGAAAATGCTTGAAGAGAAGCACAACAAATTTGACGAATTTTCCAGTTATTAAAATCTTCTAAAAATGTCCACCTTACAATTTATTATGCTAAAGAGTTGGTTGTAGAATTACTGTACAAAAAATCACGCCCACGTTATTAAATTCTGTGGTTCTTAACCCTTTCATGCCTGGAGGGGCCATATGCCATCGCAAAAGTAGTATTTTCTTTATGACCACATTATGCTAATATTAGTCGCAATAATATTAGTCGCAACTCTGGCAGTCAGCATTTTGTGCATCAAATACAGCGGATATTGTAGTTTATTTCTAGCATTCAACTATGGAAAGAGCACAATTGCTGTGTTAATACTCTAGTGTGAGGTACATCGTACATCGGGTGGCGTCCTAGACCCTTAATCGACTGACTATGTTTTGTTCATCATTCATTTATCTATCGAATGGTGGTTTCGCGATCTCTCTACGACGCACGTAGCTCGAGCAAAGGCCAAAAAACTAGAGGGTGTCAGAGTCCGGCTGCCTAGACAGGGTAAGTCCCGGCATGAAAGGGTTAAAGTTTACATATGAATCACAAAAGAAACTCGAAAACGCAACTATCGCCTTAACTAACGAATTGCTGAGGAGTGAGGACAAAAAGCGGACCAATGAATGGCTAATGGCAGGCATTCCCAAACTTGAGATCATTCATTTTTGTAATGAACGTATTGAAGCAATAAACTACTTTATGTGTTGTGGTGGTGGTAGCAGCACGACGCGTCGCAGCACATTCAGGGCCTATTCCTTTACTGGATTAAACCGACTAGACTTATTTTAGTCCGTGGTTTAGGAATGGCAAATCGGGTTAAACTGACTAAACAAGTCAAACTAAGTCAGCGGTTTAATTTTAGTCTAACCCCATTCCAAAACTACCAGTTGACTAAACGTATTTAATATGCACACGTACAACGTACACGTGCAACATTAGCGTACATAGTTAAGTCCGTTTAGTCCGATTAAAAAGCAGCTCGCTAAAAGTTAAGTCCGTTTAATCCGGAAGTTTTGGAATGGCATTTTTAAGCTTAATTTTTAAACCGTTTAGACCGATTAAAATTAACCCTTTATCCGGTAAAGGAATGGGCCCTCAGAGTGTGCGTCGCGCCAACGCGAGGACACCCTTTGGACTGCTTGACAGCATGTCAAGCGAGGGGATCGAATCACCCAATAGGTCTAGACGTAGTAACTGTGTTGTAGTAACTTTTGACATTACTTAATCACCGTGTGGCAGATCCTAAAGTAATATCTACAGCAATATTTAAAGCATTCATATAATTCTAAATAATAAGATGTTGTGCAGAACAAGTCTAGTTTCGACAAGTTCGACAACTTAATGTCCAGTCCATCTGAATAAGATAATAATATGAAACCCTTTTTGGCCGCTCATTACTCTTGGTAGCATATTATTATACCTTGATACGACTGCAGCTGCCTTCTCCTGTTCAGCCATCACATCTTTTAGCGATACAATCCCACTGTCAAAATGCTCACTGGATGGGCTGGTTTCAGGACTAGGCAAAATACACCTAAAACAGCACTGCTAAACCAGCCATTAACATGGAGCCTATTGAGAGTATTTCAGACAGTTTAGAATTCCAGAGTCTTTTATGAGTTTTTAAATTATGAGTTATGAGTCGTGAGTTATGAGTCTTAGAGTTTTGAATGAGACTGTTTTTGACTGAATATTTATGTCGGGCGAAGCGAAACTGACAGCGGAAACACCTCAACACTTAATTGCTAATATATACCAAGAGCACATATTAATAGAAGTAGAAGAGTAGGACACCGTCCCTATTTCAGCTAATCGGCCGGAACGATGCTCCGGCCGAAATAGACCTTTGACGTCTTGATTCCAGGGGTGGATGCACCTCTCCTTCCCGTTTCAGCAAAAATCGTCCGTGTCTTGACTTCAGGGTGGTACCCCCCTTGAAATCAAGACACACGCTTGATTCGAGGGGGGTCCCACCCTGGAATCAAGACGTTAAAGCGCTATTTCGGCCGGAGCATCGTTCCTGCCGATAAGCTGAAATAGAGAAGAGTGTCATACTCTTCCCAATTATGTACTCTTGATTATACCCAATCCATTTTCTGACACCTCCCAGTTTTGACCGGCCATAAGCTCCTTCCCCACTTTTCTGTTGTGTTACGACTACTTTACTGATTACTGAAACGCTCTAACGTTAACAAGTAATGAAAAAATCCTAATAATCCAAATATTTACCACGGCTTCAGTCTGGGTTTGCTAGGCGCAGTTGAATTGACAGGCTGCGTCGCCTTAGCAGTGGACACAGTGTTGGGGCTGACGTCCACCTCCAGAGAACTGTCCAAATCTACGCCATGCTGAGCTGCTGCTCGTCTGCGTGTAAAATAATTATCCGGTATAGCTTGGGGTAGACTGCAATCCGCAGAATATCTTCTTAAACAATACAAATTTACATTTCGAACAATCGGTAAAATGGCAAAAATCAAGCTAATGGCTGTCAGAATAATCCATTTGTTTTGCAGTATTTTATCATAGAAATTTGCTACAGTTATAAAAACGAACGCTTCTTGCTTTGAAATGTTACTGAGGGCCTATTCCTTTACCGGATTAAAGGGTTAATTATAATCGGACTAAACGGTTTAAAAATTATGCTTAAAAGTGCCATTCCAAAACCTCCGGATTAAACGGACTTAACTTCTAGCGCGCTGCTTTTTAGTCGGACTAAATGGACTTAACTATGCACGCTAATGTTAAGCGTGTATGTTAAATCCGTTTAGTCCTCTGGTAGTTTTGGAATGGGGTCAGACTAAAATTAAGCCGCTGACTTATTTTAACTCTTTTAGTCCATTTAGTCCGATTTGTCATTCCAAAACTTCGGACTAAAATAAGTCCAGTCCGTTTAATCCGGTAAAGGAATAGGCCATGAGACACTCGTACAATACACTAGTATAAAATTACTCACTGGTCAACAACAGGTGACATAGAAACAGGTGACGGGCTAGCAACTGGTGTTTTAGGCAAACTTTCACTGGGTTCTGCATCTGAAATACTGCGTCGACTATCACTCAGATTTGCCTGGGCGTTTTCTGACTCCACTCTTCGTCTATGAGTTGCGCTTTTACGTCGCCCGCCACTGGAAAAGCTGTTTTTTGAGCCTTCGTTGGCGAGACTGATTGGTCCTGCCTGTGAGGTGTCCATGGCAGCCAAATAGGCTGCAGCGAGATCTTCCAGAGATATGGAGAGTGAATCAATAATGGAACAGGTTTGCTGTATGTCTTCTAGGCTTGGTCCACTGGAAAATGGCTGGATACGACGTCGGCCAACATGTGGCATCTGAAAGGAAAAAATCATTCATAATAGATTCGACAAATCAGAAAAAAACAACTAGCAAGTTTTTACTTAAAAAATAATCAAAGATACAGAATCAAGCGAACCGAAGGAGCGAGAACCTTATAAACAGTTACATAGTCTACTATACATTCTGTAGACCGTATCTGAGCATGACTTCGTTTAATAAACTGAGCACAAAATAATTCCGTTCGTTCAGCCGATTTTTGGATGCAGGATCGGAGTTCCAGTTTGCTTCAATTTTTTCAGCTGAAGACGGACGCTCGGCTGAATTAACCGAAACTTGAGAAAACATTAATACACTCAAAAACTGACCATGTTCCGATAGTACTCAGACAAGGCGTCTTGGTTCTCAGCGCTAAGAGTTCGCAGAACACCCGACTCCAACACACTGGCCAAGTTGAGACTGGCAAACTGCATGCAGGCTTGTTTCAGAGAGTGTGCGTTGTAGAAGCTTGCAAATTCCAATAGCTGGCCAACGTTCTGCAGTGATACTAAAATAGTTTAACGAATACCAGTATCATAAAAGCTCATCTTTTAGACCATGTCAAATACACCATAATAAACAGAACGAATGGCTTTTGAGTTTTGATTACGTTTACGACAAAAGAGTAAAGGCGTCCCTTTTCGGAACATTTTGCAAAATTTAGGTTTTCTCTCTCCCCCAAAGTTTTGAGCCCGTCAAAAGCATAGACAAAGAACTATAACTTGACTGTGTAGCCTCCAGCTCTAAGCCTCTATCTACTTATGCAGCGTGATGCCGTTGACATCCATCTGATACTCAAAGCAGACTTTACCAGTCTTCTACTCACTCATGGTCGACAGTGCCACTTCACACATTTCGCGCAGTCTATTGAGCAGAACGTGATCCGAGGCCACCAGCAGGTCACAAATACGATCGCAGTCGTCGCAGGAGCTGAGGTAGGGCAAGTCGTCCGTGTAGATGTAGTGCACCATGTCCCCGACAGTCTTGAAGGGCATGGGGAGACTCAGCTTGGTCAGCTCTTGCGCCTAAAACAATAAGACGTGAAACAACTTAATAACTAACATGAATAACATAAGTTTTGTTTTTCGTATCAAGAGTACATAATAGCGTCTCATTTTCTAAGAAGAGTGACACACTCTCCATCCAGCCTGCCTGTGTTCTAGCACAGGCAGATGCGCTGGTCGTTTTCAGGCCACATGATTGCATTCTGTGCAACATGTGGCTGGCCAATCAGCGCGTAGATTCTCTAACAAGTATCACGGATGCAGAAATAGCTAAAGCTATGAGAGTTGAAACTCATAAGCGCTTGCAAAGACTTTAAAAAAGGTTTTCGATCTTTGAGGTCAATTTTGAAAACTTACAGCGAAATTTAATAATATTTTGAAAAAAAAACCCTAAGAAAAGGTGCCAAAATGTCAAAATGCCAACAAAGGTATTTGCAAACATTTTTTAATGTTTTTGCAAGCAGACTATGAATAAATAATGAGTTATTAACCTTTTATCCCTATCTTAATGCTTATCGACGCATCAGCGATTATACTAAAGTGTGTTACGTAGAGAATCTACGAGCTGGTTGGCCAGCCACATGTTGCACAGAATGTCAACATGTATGTAGCCTGAAAACGACCAGCGCATCTGCCTGTGCTAGAACACATGCAGATTGGAGAGTATCTCACTCTTCTTCTATATAGAGTGAGACGCTATATTATGTACTCTTGGCAACACTGAGCTAAGACTGCCTTAGTTTATGCATTCCACCCTAATAGTTCACAAACTTCTGAGCCACGAGAGACACCCAATAACTAAATTAAGCCTACCCATTCAGAATCATAAGCAAAACACTTCATCACGACTATGGGCCCATTCCTTTACCGGATTAAAAGGTTAATTTTAATCGGACTAAACGGTTTATAAATTAACCTTTGAAATGCCGTTCCGAAACCACCAGATTAAACGGACTTAACGTTTAGCGCGCTGCTTTTTAATCAGTCTAAACGGGCTTAACTATGCACGCTAATGTTAAGCGTGCGTGTTAAGTCCGTTTAGTCCAGTACTAGTGGGTTTGGAATGGGGTCAGACTAAAATTAAGCCGCTGACTCATGTTAACTCGTTTAGTCCGTTTAACCCTAATTGCCATTCCTAAACCTCGGACTAAAATATATAAGTCCAGCCCGTTTAAGCCGATAAAGGAATAGGCCCTAAGTTTTTCAACCACCATGACGTGGCGTCGTGTGACACCTCGTCATAGGGCGCCATGCAGCACCGTTTTTACTCCAACTATTACTTCAAGCCATGGTTTTCCCAGCATGCAGGCAAAGTAGTCCAGTCTGGCCGCCAGAACACACTTATGGGCCATCACCACCCCACCGTCCACGCTAGAGGCGATGGTAACGTCGTGCAGATCAGACAGGTCTTTTTGTCGGAGTCGGAGTCGTGAGCTCGGCACAGAATGACTGGACTGCACCAGAACACACTGTTTGGCTACATTCCATTCAAAATAGTCGAGCCTGCGTAAACAAAACACAAAATCATGATTGATTGGTCTATTTGTACTGAAATTATTGATCCTAAAAAGAATTGTTTGGTATGAACTTTTTTACTACATGCGAGCTTTTTATTAATATATTTAAATTTTATTATGACTTAAAATTACGTCACCAATAAAAAATTATCCACCAATTCAACTCGCACACACCTGAGTAAATGAGACTGAGTAAATGAGACTCACAGACTGACTGACTGTCACAAAAAACTATATTATTCTGAAACTCTTACTTTTGCACTAAATCCTTCATATTCAATCGTTTGGCCAAGTCAGCTAGCTCGCTCAATGGATTGAGTTGATCAATGTTCGCGTCATTTTCAGTCTTTTTTCCGGAACACTTTTTCGACTGTGATTTCTTGCCACGTTTGTTTCTGATCTCTGTCAAACCGTTAAGATCTTCCAAAATGTTTGTCGTCTGTCCATGTCGTTCGCAATTATGGTCTTTAGTGGATTGCATTAAAATAGCTGGCACTGTTTTTCCTGGCAAGACTAGATCACAGCTATTGGTATAAATATAAGTCACCAATTGTTGAAAAATTTCCGGCTTAGGCTCAGAGCCTAGACAACTTTTTAGGCTAAGCGTAGCCTGTCGATCCCAAATTTCCTTTTCCAGCTTCACAGCAAAATAGGGACATCTGGAGCAGAGGATGTATTTATGCAGCGCCCACACACGGTTGCCAACAGAAATTCGAATATCATGAATTAAATCTGACGTATCGGCATCGCGCAGAAAGCGTTCGAAATCCGTGCGAATTTCTGACTGGCCAGTCATGGGTAAATCGGTAAGCAGCGTAGAAGGGTGTTGCTGAAATACACTACAATCACTCAAGGAAAATATTATCAAGATCAAGAGCACATAATAGTGTCTCACTCTCAGGGTTTTTTTTTCAAAATCGGCACTGTGTAAATGATGTGTAAATTAAAAATTTGCTGTGTAAATTAAGGGTCTGTTGTGTAAATTTTTAAAAGTGTGTATTTTAGTATTTTTTAGGTAAAAATTGACCGTTTTGGCACGCGAAAACTAATATTTCGCTTTTGATACTCCTGACAAGACTACATACGAAAATAAAAAAAATATATATGAGATTATATATAATCGAAAATTTTAGCGTTTTTGTCAGTTCAAGTATCCGACACGTCAGGACAAGCCCCCCTAAAATTTCAAAAAATCTGAGACAAGCACCCACCCCAAGCCAAGACCCCGTGTACATGTATGGTTCACACAGATAGAGAGTTGTTTATCAGCCAGATCCTACACAATTTTTTCAAATCCGGGTATAAAACCGGGTTAAATCCGGGTATCAAAGTAGTTTGAAGTATTACAAGAAATCGCACAGACAAGCTCAGCATGTCAGATTTTTCACTGTCAACTTTCAAGTGCATAAAAGCAAATGCTAAAATAAAAAAATCATAAGCCGTTTTACAGCAGAAACTGAAGATTTTTTGTTTTTTGGCCAAAAATTAGACTTAATTTTGTTAGCACAAAGAGGTTACAGGCTGCAATCGCCACTTCGCGAATTTTTATAAATTTTACAACCAAAATAGGCCGTTTAATAAACTTTTGGGGGAAAATGGGGCTGTGTAAATCAGTGTGTATTTTTACTTTTTGCAGCGTAAATTAGGCGGCCGGTGTGTAAATACACCCTATTTTACACAAAAAACCATGCTCACTCTGCATAGAAGAAGAGTGAGACACTCTTCAGCCTGCCTGTGTTCTAGCGCTGACAGATGCGATCGTCATTTTCAGCCCACATGTTTCAGTTTCACTGAACATGTAGATAGCCAATCAGATGCGATCTCCTCTTCTGATTGGCCACTCGCCTATGTGCGTGCTCCAAGCAGCAGTCACGTTACCAATAGCAACCACCGAAAACATGTCTGCCTGAGTGCTGATTGGAGCACATGAGGCCGCCTGCGTGCTGATTTCAGCAAGTGCAGCACGGGCTCTTTTCTTATTGGCCATCTACATGTTTAATGAAACTTTAAACATGTGGGCTAAAAATGACCAGCGCATCTGACGGCGCTAGAACACAGGCAGGCTGAAGAGTGTCTCACTCTTCTTCTATGTAGAGTGAGACTGAGACACTATTATGTACTCTTGATATTATGTACCTTTTTTTACTAAACATAGCCAATAAAAAACAAACCACACTGTCTATTGCAATTGCTACGATTAGGACAAATCTTAGAAGCACAATCTGCTTTGAGTGCTTCTACAATTTTGTTACATGATTTTCACTGAATTCTGACACCATTAAACTCAATCTAATTTGCATGAAAACCATCCACTTGATCTCATTTGCACAAAATAAAACACTTAATCGTATCTAAATTCTACTTGTAACTACTCTAATGCTTATCACGTTCCACTGGAGGTTTAAGGTTCAACGTAGAGCACGCTGCACATTCTTACGGTGTAGGGTTAAGGTTTAAGTTTGATGACGTGGAAAGTTTTCGGTGTCTTGTTTTAAAGTTGAAAGATTGAGTCAATCAGCTACGATCTGTAGGCGCAGCTTCTACATAATAGCAATTGAATATACAGACTCAGCGTAGATAGTCATACAAGCGACCATGGGGAAACTTGTCTGTTAGCTGTTCGTTAAGGGGTAATTGCGTTTTAGGTGGTTATTTTGAAAAGCCATAGCTCAGCGTTTACAAATTCAAATCACAAGCGGTCTTTTGCATTGCAGCCACGAATTGAAACTTAACCTTTGATTTTCTTTCCAGTACACGCGGCTACAGAAAGGTCCTGTCAAGAATTTTAGGATTTTTTACAAAAAGTTTGGGCCACAGCTCTAAATCATACGATTACCTGTTGGGTTTGAAAGTTGGTTAGGTTTTTGACATGTTTAAAATCCCCAGGCATATCCACCACTTTTTTAATAACACTAGTCAGTTGACTGAGAAACTAGCTTATAAACAAAGGCACGGAACTTTTAACATATTTTCTTGTAAATAAAGCCCTCTAAAAATGGCTACATGTGAAATCTCGAAAAAGTGAGAAACATGCCTGGGGAGATTGACCTTTACAGTAATGCGCCAAAAAGTCATGCTCAGGCTTCATTTGTAGCTCCAGTTCTGTGCGCAAAGTTTACATAGAAATCACAAAAACCTCGAAAACACAACTACCACCTTTGGGTTAAACCATACACTTGCAGAATGAATCATTCGTTAAACCATAAACATATTAAACAACCGCAGTGGCCAGCGACCATAAACAAGCGACTATACGTGGGCAGCTACTGAATTCTGGGGGGGGGGGGGGGTGAGCCACCCGGGGGGGTGGGGGGGGTGCGGAGCAACTTTTCCGGCTATTTTTGCTTCGTGAGCCACTAATTTTTGCTTCGTGAGCTACTTTCAAAAACATTCTGGGGGGTGACGGACCTGTCTGGGGGAGTGAGGATGCCTTCTGGGGGGGTGAAATCCCCCACGCCCATGTATGCAAGCGACCGTGATAAAAATTTTTTGTTGGCTATTCGTCACACCATAAACCTGTAATGCGAATCATACGTTAAACCATAACGGGTATAAACATAAGTGGGAGGCAGGGATAATTTCTGAATGTTGTACTTGTATAAATGCTGCATTTTTGCCATCCACAGTGCAGTGCACGGCGATACCGCGGTGAACGGCGGGCAAGTAGCTGAGTCGCACTGGATAGTAGCACTCGGCGTAGTCCTTGGCCTCGGACAGGCTGGGAGCCAGACGGGTGAAGGTGAAATTGGTCACGTCTGCAAACAGCCACAGACTACTGACACACTATATAACTATGGGCCAGTTCCTAACATGGATTAAACGGATTAGATTAAAATTTGTTTGCCTAATAAGTAATAACTTATCTCAATATTGAGGTAGACTTGAAAAATTTTGTGCACGTGCGGGAGGTGTACACATAGTTGCTATCGCAAAAATTTCGTATGAGTTGAACGATATCATGAATTATTGGCAAAACAAATTTTAATCTAATCCGTAATCCATTTTAGGAATTGGCCCTATGATGTGCAATGCTTAGTGACTTAAAAAAGTCCTATTTTTGACACTTTTCTGAGAATTCGGCGCCATTGTTCCCGAACAGTGCAGTATATGGCATATTGGCCCTGCGGGAATTAAGTAGCTCTTGGAGTTTGTTCATTCCCGCAGGGCCATTATATCATTTCCAGCACTGTTCGAAAAAAGGTTGCCGGACTTTCAAGTGTCGGATATAGGACTTGGGCCGCATAATAGGGAGTAAATATTATGATCAGGAAACTTCTGTTGCACTTGCGGTTGCAGGACCAAAATTTGGTATGAGCAGTACATTAACCCTTTGACGCCCAGAGGTTCTCTCTCTAGGCAGCCAGACTTGGACACCTTCTCGTTTTTTGGCCATTGCTCAGGGGTGTTGCGGCCCTTTTTCAAAAAAATAGGAAATTATATAGGAATTTCCCACAGAAAAATAGGAAAAAAAAAGGAATTTCTGAGCAAAAAATAGGAAAAAATAGGAATTTTTTGTAAACTTTTTATTGAAATATTGTACTGTGTAACAGTAAACTGCCGTTTATTCGTCAAAACACAGGCGTCAGTGGCGTAAAAAATTTCGGAAAGAGGGGAATGACTTTTCGATTTTTTTTGAAATGTGTAATGCAAAAAACTTCACATATTAGCATCGTTCAAAACCAATGCTACTTTTTTTACTATATCGGCATCGAGAGTAAAATTGGAGCTCAAAACACCGAAAATTACAAACTGGTGGGCGGACAAGGGACCAGAAGCCAGTGGCGTAGACAGAAAAAAATTTCGGGGGGAATAATCCCTTCGATTTTTGAAACGTGTTGCAAATGAAATTCACTTGACTGCAAATACCACACAATGTACATAATTGTTAATTAACACATTTAGGTACACCGCCAAAATTCGGTAATTTAGGTAAATTTCATAACAATGCAAATTTTTTAAATTTTGGCCGAAATTTTTCTGTCGGTAGATCACGATAGCTAGCAATATTGCTGCAGCGCAACGGCACTGTAAAGCCATAATTTAATTTTGACGAACGAAAAATTAAAATGACAGAAGTTTAAAACTGACGCCAGAATGATGAAATCCTATTTTGAAAAAACTCTGATGGAGACGCATCGAAAATTTGCAGACGAAAATGAAAACTAAAGAGTGATCGTCATAATTAGACAGTGTAGTAGACAAGTAAATGCAGAATAAGATACACTCGTGCACACATGCAATGGCTTTGATGAAAGATAATAGCGAGGAATGGCAAGCCACAATGCTGTAGGGGTCTGGGAACGTCTGTCCCCAGGAAACAATTGGAGAATTTTTCATTTTTAGGCCAAATTTGGTCAACTGGTGACGTATCAGAAATTTAAGACCTAAAAACCGAAGGGGGGACCTTTTGGAGCGGTGACCAGAATTTGATCAAATTTTCAATTTTGGTAAGAAAAAATTCAAAATCGTGAGCATTTGCCCAGTATGTTGCCCGAAAAAACCTGCTTCTATTGAAAATTTGAAAAAATAGGAAAAAATAGGAATTTTTCTCAAAAAATAGGAAAAAATAGGAGGGGGTCGAAAAAATAGGAAAAA